>OZ038493.1:1905857-2004724 GCA_964036315.1 Acanthosepion esculentum
GCGAGAATTAAAATTCTTACCAGAATTCATTACCAGAATGGCCACAATCTTAACAGCATAAGATACGCAGATGAGAGAGAGTGTTGATAGCAGACAGAGACATGAAAGTGCAGCAACTTCTGCAGAAGTAAATGGCTAAACATTAATTGTAAAAAAAAAAAAACAGAATGCATGGTTGTTAGCAAAAAATATCCAACATGCTAATTACAAATTGGGGATACCAAAAATCAAGCAAGTAGAAAAATGGAACTATTTAGGAACTGTTTTAACAGAAGATGGAAAGTGTGACACTGAAATCCGAATACGCATTTCCAAAAACTAAGCAAAGTATTAAGACACAGGAAAATACTGTTAGAAACCAAGAAAAGAGTACTTAACGGTTATGTGATATCAATCTTCCTATGTGACAGTGAATACAGGACAATCTCATCACAGATGAAGAGACAGAAATGCAGTTCTGCAGAAGGATGCTGAGAATACCATGGATTGAACAAGTGAATAATGACAAAGTTTTAGAGAAAATGGGAACAAAAAAAAAAACCCATGTTTACAATCAAAAAAGAGATACTTGAAATTTCTCAGTTGCATGAAGAGGAAAGAGGGCTTAGAAAATTTGACACTCATAGGACATAATGAAAGCAAAATGGAGAGAGAGGAAAGCAGCAAATAACCTCTGCCTAACAAGTTTGTGTGAATGGTTGTCAGAACAGGAATTAGGAGAGAGAGCAGAAAGACAAATCTTACGAAGAGTTACAAAGAATAGGAAATTGTGTGGTGCCACAATCGTCCATGCCCTGAAGGGACACGACACATAGAAGGACGAGTGTCTTTATTTCTCGTTATACATCTCTAATATGTTCAGTATTGACGAGATTTAACTCCAATTTTACGTTATTAGCAATAACTGTAATTCTTTTATATGATATATGCCTTCAGCATGTGAGCAATCATGGCTCTCCACAACTTCCTATTTTGTTGCTCTACCTAACGTTTGACCATTTACTATCGCTTTGTTCTTGTTTTGCCATCCATGCACACAAACGTTTGTTATATAGGTTTTATTCCGCTTTTCCCTTTGCTTTTCTTGATTTCAATATCTTGTGAGTATTAAACTTTCCAAGCTCTCTCTCCGTTTTATGTCTCAACTGTATTTTCCTGTTTGTGCATGATTCCTATATTATATAAATACACCATGTAATTTCCACAAATATGCCTTGAAAATAAATGAATGGATCAAAAGAATATTTTTGCGACAGAGATCTTTCAACTGTTGCTTTATTTTTTTTAAAAATCAGGGAGAGAGAGAAAATGTACAGAGGCCAATGCTTATAAAATCCATAAAACGCTTGTGGCACAATCATTATCCAATTCCTTTGAATATAAGAAGAAACAAGAACGAAAGTCTGTCGGCAAAGTCTTTGAGTTTTTTCAGAACCTTTCAGAATTCAGTAACAGAGCTCTTTAGAAAAGGAGATTTTTTTCTCTTTCTTTTCATGCTGTTACTTTCGCCTTTAGTTTTGCTATCATTAGAAGCAGAGCCAATTGCTCTTGTGTAACCAATGCCGAAACAAGAAGAAAAAAAACTATCATAATTGGAGATTGCTATCTGTCCCATCGCGTTGCCCAGCCTCTCATCTCGCTTCAAATTTTTCCAATGTCGTTTGAACCTTAACGGATTTTTTTTAAAACTTTGTTTCTCCCTTTCGTCATCGTCGTCTTGGATTCAGTCCCTGCTTGTTCTGTTAGAGCAACTTCTTACCTAATTAGAAATCGGCGAATTCATTTGAAGTGAACATTTTTCTAGAAGTACCCTTATTTGTTCCCTTGTTATGCTATTGGCGATTGTCTTTTGTGGTTAAGCAATATTTTTCTGTGCAAATAGTAAAGCAGTGACTTCATTATATGCATAATAGTCTTATTCTGCTAGTAACGCTCGTAATTAATTCCTTGCCACTGACAACATTTTTTATTGATTCTCAATACATTTTGATTGGAAAATCATTAGTAATGCATTTATACATATGCCTTATTCTGTCCGCATCGTCGTTAGCGAGTTACAAAACTACTAAATGTCAAAATCGAGCAACTTCAGAAATTTAAACATGTCGGATTTTTTTAAACGACAGAAAATGTGACTGCGTATTGAAATAGCAAAAGATGGCTTCAAAAAACCCCACAAAAAATTATAATTATTAAGAAACAGGAAAATTTCGTTAACAAGAAAGAAAAGATTTCTGAACTGTTATGTAATATCTGTCCTCCTATATGTGACATTGAATGCTGGACAATCTCACCACAGAAGAAGAATAGAGTTTGGGGCAACAGAGACATGTGGTTCTACCGAAGGATACTGAGAATACCATGGACTGAGCATGTGACAAATGAGATTTTATGGAAAAATGGAACTAAAAAAGGACTCTTGCACAAAAAGAGTTGACATTTATGGAATGCATGAGGAAATAGGGTTCAGAAAATTTGATACTCACAAGACGTACTGAAGTCAAAAAGGGCCAAATGGAAACAGCGAGTTACCAACTTAAACTTTTGTAAATAGAGAAAAAAAATTGACTTTTTAAGTCAAACTTGGAGAAAAAGAACACGGTGCATTATGTAGATAAATATCTTAAAATTGAAGGCATTTTATTGGCGGGTTGCTTCAACCCAACAGGTACCATATATATATATATATATATATATATATATATATATATATAATAGGATAAAGAAGAAATAGGTTTTACAGATGGGTTGATCGCAAAAAGCCACTACTAATGAAAACATAAAAAGCGTTGGAATATTTTGGGATAATGTCGAATGATTACTGGAATGCAGTTATTTGATCAGTTTGTCAAAAATGAAACATTTCGGACATAACCTGCAGCGTCAAGCTTGGAGAAGAAATAATTAGTCAAAAAGATCACTAAGTCTGACCGTTTTTACTGTTGAACTAGAGCTAGATTCAAAGGCCACTTCTATTCCAAAGGTTTCTTTTCTCGCAAAGTAACTGCAAGAATGACCGGTCTCTTGTATCGCTCCAGAAATTACTCAATTCCTGTTGCCATTAGAAGTATCAATTCAGTCCAAGGAAGGAGTGTTGTTGTCATGTCTGGGATGGTGCTGACCAGTCTTCGCTGTTCAGCCTCGATTACGCATCTTTGGGGGGAGGGAATGAATTATTTTCCACCCAACAACCGTCAACCTACAGACGAAACATCGCTAACTCTTCATAGCTCTATCGCTATTTCCATGGCAAATGTTCTAACAAGTTACATTCCTTAGTTCAACCAGTTCTGACCGTCTGAGCTTGGACCGCCCTGACATGTTCAAGGTGGCAAATCAACCCAGATTCCTCAGGGTTCGATTGGTAAGGAGCAAGTGCCACTCAGACTGTTTCTTACCCCAGAACTGTAACTTTGTAGAACAGACACACAACAGGATGCTTCCTTAACAACTTTTCAAGCGTTATCTATCCTACATATACTCAAAATATTCAGTTCTTGCTTCCTTTGTTCCCCTCCTTTGCAACAACTCCATTCAGTAATCCACTACTTTGAGTGGCCCTTAGGCCTTGTATTGGGTGAACAAATATTAAAAACAAATGTTAAAAAAATTGCCAATAAACTTTAAATTTACTATAGTTACCGCTCTGATAATGTTGTGTATGGACGCCCGTATTTACAAAAATCGGCACGTATAAAAAATTCTTTTTAAAATACTGGGGTTCAATAAAATGTAGTAAGCTTTTTCATTTAGGATTAATACAATTTTTATTTAATAACAGTATTACTTGACCGAAACGATAGAAAATTTTAATATGTAAAATTTTACAAATTATTCGAATTAAAATTTTTAAGTGAAAACAGTTCTTGTAAAAATTCATTATTCATCGAACATTTTCTTAAGACAATATTGTCCATAATATACAATGTCCATAATATATTTTGTTCATAAAAGCAAATAAAGCTTTTTAAATGAAATAATAGTCTTAATTTTATTGCATTTCTATTTTAGGATTCAGGGCAGATTTTCACTAATTTCGCACTGTTTGACTAAAAAACTTTGATGATTTAAATCCTCCGAGAACTTGTCCTTATAACTAATATAAACTTTAAGCTCTACAAAAATGAATTTCTCGAAATTTCATAAAATTAAATAAGAGTAATAGATGTAAAAAAAATTACTTTTATCGAGATATTCTCGAAAAGAAAGATTTGAAAAATGATTTCGTTTGTTTGTGAAGAATTCCCAAAAATTTCATTAAAATCCTACAATTATCTAATTTTTTGCAAGAATTTCCAAATCAATGTTTCTCACCGTAAAAAGACGCTCAAATTTTTCGCACTAATTTATGAGGCCCTCACCCACCCAATGACACCAGGAAAATAAACAAGATTTTTAACCAAAATTTTGAAGATTCTAAGAAGAACTAGAAAAACAATTTCATAAAAAATGCAAGAGGTTTGGTGATAAAACTGTCTTTATTAAATTTTGGGCAACTTATATATATATATATATATATATATATATATATATATATGGTAAGACATTAGTGGTAATGGTGTTTTCATCTAGATAGGATTTCTGTTGCACCTTTTGAGCGCGCGCATTATATATTTTAAATATAACATTTTTAATTTATTTATTTAAACGTTATTTTTAATGGCTTATATTTGAGTAGAATCCTACCCGGAGATAGGAGGCACATTTTCTAACAAGATTTCTCGAATATTCTGACCGGCAGATGTAAAATTGTAAATAAATAAATAAGCTGTTTAATAAATATATAAATAAAACAGTATAATCAAATCTCAGTATCCATTAAAAATAACATTTAAACAAGTTGATATATTTTCGAGCCTTGCGGGACAAGAATTCTTTCAGATCCTAGATTTAACTAACAACTAGAATATGCCATGTCCCTTCAGGGCGTGAATGATCATGGCTCTTCACAACTTCCTATCTCTTGTGGCCCTTAGCAGCGTTTCTCCCGTTGTCAAAAGTGCGTTACGCTACAATCACAAAATCTCGTCAGGTCGATAGTCTAATACCTTCCCCTATTTTTTTATATGCCCCGTGAGGGTTAAGTTTTTCAAACCCTCCTTCTTCATTATGTGCCCAAGGAATTTCCTCCTGATTCTGAGAAGTGTTGCCATTTTCCTTAAGATTTCATCGCTGTTTACTCGCTTATATTATAAAAGGTTAATATTTTTTTAAATAGATAAATTTGTGTTTATAATATATACAAAATGGAAAACAAAAAGTACCCATAAAATATGTATTCATTCTACAAACATATCAATGTTTTCCAGGGTTGTTTCGCAATCCATTTGTGCTCTTCGTCCGCTAAATTACAAGCCATCGTTAAATGATCACTTTAGCTGCAAAACTATTATTATTTATTAAAAAAAAAAAATTATAATAAATGTATTCTAATAAAAATTATAAAAGTAAAAATATTAAAAATGATTTTAATGAATTATAGCATGAAATAATTCTTAAAAACCACTATTATAATGCTGGTAAAATAATTACTACATACATACATTCTATACCTACATACATACATTCTATACCTACATACATACATACATACATACATACATACATTCTATACATACATACATTCTATACATACATACATACATACATACATTCATACATTCTATACATACATACATTCATACATTCTATACATACATACATTCATACATTCTATACATACATACATTCTATACATACATACATTCATACATACATACATTCATACATTCTATACATACATACATACATACATTCTATACATACATACATTCTATACATACATACATTCTATACATACATACATGCATACATACATTCTATACATACATACATTCTATACATACATACATACATTCTATACATACATACATACATACATACATACATTCTATACATACATACATACATACATACATACATACATTCTATACATACATACATACATACATTCTATACATACATACATACATTCTATACATACATACATACATTCTATACATACATACATGCATACATACATTCTATACATACATACATACATTCTATACATACATACATACATACATACATTCTATACATACATACATACATTCTATACATACATTCTATACATACATTCTATACATACATTCTATACATACATACATACATACATTCTATACATACATACATACATTCTATACATACATACATACATTCTATACATACATACATACATACATTCTATACATACATACATACATTCTATACATACATACATACATTCTATACATACATACATACATTCTATACATACATACATACATACATTCTATACATACATACATACATACATTCTATACATACATACATACATACATTCTATACATACATACATACATACATTCTATACATACATACATACATACATTCTATACATACATACATACATACATTCTATACATACATACATACATACATTCTATACATACATACATACATACATTCTATACATACATACATACATTCTATACATACATACATACATACATTCTATACATACATACATACATACATTCTATACATACATACATACATACATTCTATACATACATACATACATACATTCTATACATACATACATACATACATTCTATACATACATACATACATACATTCTATACATACATACATACATACATTCTATACATACATACATACATACATTCTATACATACATACATACATACATTCTATACATACATACATACATTCTATACATACATACATACATTCTATACATACATACATACATACATACATTCTATACATACATACATACATACATACATTCTATACATACATACATACATACATACATTCTATACATACATACATACATACATACATACATATATTCTATACATACATACATAACATACATACATACATAACATACATACATACATACATACATAACATTACATTACATTCATATTATTTGTCAAAACTGACAATAATTATAGTAGGTGTTTCTACCTGATCAAATAATCAGAGTCTTGCTTGCTTATTCAGTTCTTTATACGAACCTCCTTCCTTCGTTAGGTGCCATGCAGATTGCTCGCTTGAGTGATTGTCTCTCTTCGATTTAACACTGCCTTGGCAGAAGTATTCACGCAGTTGGTTGCCGTTGCTTTCTGCGGTAGACTGGTTGCCAACCAAGGCTATAGAACCCAGTCTGTTCCTGCTATTTAATCCATAGCTGGAAAGAAAAAAATGGATTCCTACCTTTTCCCAGGAGAAGGTATGCGAAAGTAAATATAACAAACTTGACTGAAATTTGAATTCGGCTCTCCCCGATTTCTCATTCTCAGCCTTTTATACAGTGACAGCAGCTCATACTCTCAGGCGGTCACCCATCTTGGCACTGACCAAGCTCAACGTTGCTTCATTTCGGTGACCCAACGAGAACCAATGTTTCAACGTGATATGGTCATAAGCATTTATTTCAATATCAGTGTGTCAAGATGACTGACTAGAAGATAAACTTAGATTTATCTGTCCGTTCCAACAGGAGAAACGAAGCATTTTGTTAAAGACAGACTTGGACATCTTACAGCAATAAGCTGCCATCGAATTACGACCGAAACTTTTCTCTCTCATCCTTCGAACTTCAGTCAAATTTTTTTCAATCAATCAATATTTGGCTACAACGCAACTGCTTTTCCTAATTAGTAAATAGCACAGTTCTTTTGAAGTGGTCAATTTTGTAAAGGAATCTTACTTTCGCCTTCATCCATAAAACCACTTCTGTAACGAAGAATAATCTGGAATCTATGAAAAGGGAAGAACACTCGGTCTTCTTTCTAAATCCTGGTGTGAAGAACAGATGCTGGTTTCCGGTGGAAATCGTTTCTAAAAGGACAATGAAAAGGATTAAAAGCCTTTCTCTTTTCTAATTTTGCAATTACAGCTCACGCTTTAATATTTTGATAAGAACTTTGGCTTTCATCTGCTAAAGCAAAAAAATGTAAAGCAGAGGACAATAAATAAAACTTCATTTATTGTCTTCTGCTTTACATTACACGTAAGATGGTCAAGATTGTTAGGAAATAAAAACGAACTTGACGTTTAACAAGCCCCGGCCTCAATACTGGGGGTGGGAATCGCGTAAAAAGTCATTTTCCAGTGAAAAGATTTGAACTTTTGTTTTTTAGTTCGATGATTTGTGTGGTGAGTTATGTCCCCTGGCACAAACTATTTGTTATAAAACAGATACGAAAGTCACAGCTGTGTTAGCCAGGAGTCGGCGTCTATGGAAAACTCATTCTGCAAACAAAATTTTGATTGGCATAGAGCACTCCCAGTTGCCGGCAATGTAATATGTTTCTAGTTCCAAATGTAGGCGTGTGGACTCTCTGGTCAACGGAAGGCCTATCTTTGCACAGTCAAATCTTTGTTATTTTATTCATATGGGAGAAATGTTTTACAAAAGATTTAGCCTGTTTTGCATTTTGTTTACATTCTACAGTTTTGTTGAAAGCATATAGAGTGGTATTAATTGCATCGCGAGATAAAATATCACTTTTTATAATCGTTTCACTCTAAGCAAGACAATAATGCCACTAGCACGCAAGGGAGTCTACTGGGAGTGAAAAAGAATGGGGAGACATTAGTGGGGGACATTAGTGGGGAGACAGGACAATAAAAGAACAGACTTCAGGAAGACAGATGATGATAATGTCACTAAGACGTAAAGGGTTACTGAGAGTGAAAGAGAATTAGTAGACTTCAGTGAGGAGAAAGGACGATAAATAACATGGTTTCAGAAAGACATAAGATGGCAATAATGCCACCAAGACGCAAGGAAGCCTACTGGGAGTGAAAGAGAATGAGAAGACTTTAGTGATGAGAAAGGACAATAAAAGAACAGGTTTCCTGAAGGCAGAAGTTACCGATTGATATTGCATTTGATTTTTTTTTTAAGATTGTAAGAAGCAGGGAAGCAAGAAACTGGAAGAGAGTTTCACATGTGGGAGGTGCAATAAAAAAAAACTATTACAATAAAAGTAACGATTACCTGTCGATAATTCAACGGTAAAACAATGAAACCCATTTGCTAATCTAGCAGTAAAACGCGTTTAAATTCGTGTAGTCGAGGTGCTAAGGAGTAAAGCTCATTGGAACAATTACCATGAAAATATTTATAGAAAAGACAGAGAAGCCACGTCACGATGGTGTGAAAGTGACTGAATTCGTGATGCCAGGTCAGGATCAATAACATTACAGATCCTTCTTTGGATTTTGTTGAGAATCTCGAAATATACATCAGGAGCACCAGATCAAATATGGTAGCAATATTTAAAGCACGGACGAATGGTAGATTTGTAAATGTGTAAAATGGATTCTGACAAGAAAAATTGTCTGCTACAACACTGCGAACCAACGTACTTAAGAGCAATTGGTTGAACAGAATCATTCCACTTCATGTGAGGGGAAAACGTGAGACCCAGGCGGCGGCGCATTGGGTTGTTCTCCTGGAGGTTAGCATCAGTCATGCTGTTGGAAGGCAGAAATGGATCTCTACGATGATTAAAAGATAGCTTCGTCCTGGAGCCGTTAAAATTTACAAGCCATTCCTTGCCCCCAGTTAACAACTGATTGGGGGGTCATTTTATTGAGAGCTGCTTCCACTTTTACTTTATCGAACCTAGATAGTTGAGTCCTCAGCACAAATACCTGTTGGGAACTGATGATATTGCGAAGGTCGTTGATGAAGATAAAAAGTTGGAGGTGTCCTCTAAATTGGGGGGGGGGAGATGCATTTTTACTTTTCCAAATGTGAGAAAGTGAACGCAACGGCATTTGGTCGGAATTTCATCACACTTTCTGCACATATTTAAACATAAAGAGGTGCCCACTCCAAAATAAATAAAATAACGAAATTTAAATGTGTGACGGAAATTAGACGTAGTTGCACCATGCGCCGCTCGGGGGGGGGGGGTCACGAGTCGCGATACAATTCTGAACCAGTGTACCACGATTCTGGATTGTTTGCTTTAATTTTCCAGCACGTTTTGCAACAATTTCTTTTTACGATTGCTAAGAAACAAAAACAAAGATTTATGCGAGAAAATAAGTTTTAGTCAAGAGAAAACTGCTGCGGAAAATGCTGTTGTAATATTTCAAGAAGCTTTCGGTAAGACACGTGCATGAGTGGGATTCACGTTTCAAACGTGATCAAATGTCGCTTGAAAATAAAAATCAACCGTGGTCTGGTCGACCTTTCAAGAATTGGAAATAACGAATATCTTGAAACAGTTCTTGAATAAATATCATCGTCGGATCATTGATTTGCCTTCTGGTTCACTCCAGTGAATATTAAACAGAAGATTTGAAAATGGAACATGTTTCTGTAAAATTTGCTCCGAGAAGGTAGAAATTAAAATATGATACACCCTCTCTGTATGCGCCACGATTTTATAAAACAAATCGTAAATGAATTAGTTTCTTTCTTGAGTGACGATGTCGCACAATTCTGGTTATTTTTATAAAACTAAATAAATATTAAGTTCAGCATACCATTTGTCGTTGCCGTAGTAAAACGGAAGAAAGTTTGTTAAAACATAAAAAAGTGTTATGTGCCGAGAGACATTGAAACGAGAAGGGTTAATACCAAAAACCCGTGGGAAGAATTGAGGATTTAATTCACACATAAACAATTTGAATTGTATGCCGAGAAGTTTGAACAATGGAAAAGTGACCAAGACTTGGGGGGGGGGAGTCAATGTTGATTGACCCACAGCTGCAAATGCGGACTAATTTGGAACCGGGTTTTGCTGGACGAAAAAATTGTCGAGGTAGCAGGCGCAGATAAGATATCAAGGAGGATGGAAGAACCACCCACGCTCACTGAAGGAGTCGGTGAGAGAGGATAAGAAAAGAGAGGGTGGAGAGAGGGAATTCCCCAAAGTTATGACGTAAGCCGGATGGGATTCACCAAAATGCTCCTACCTCGCCATACTACCCCCCCCCCCCATGCCAGTTTGGCCGAATGTCCATAAATAAATACGTATTGCGCGAGACGAGCCGCAAAAGAGACAGGAGACCCCAGAGACAGGAGACCCCAGTGACAGGAAGAGAGGAACACGTGATTAACTGTTGACTAAAGACTACGACTTCAGCTTTGTGTCAAACTTTACCAAAACAGCAAACCAGATTTTATCAGGTCAACAATAATATCACTTCCGATTTTAGACGCGGGTTGGGCTGATAATTAATTGCATGCAAACTGATATAAACCAATTATTGTACGGAGGACTGATATAAAAACAGTATTTACTTTCGTTCCATTTTATTCGAATGTCATTTGTTCCTGTGCGTCTTCGCCCTACTTGGGCCAGCCCAACACGAAGATACCTGCGAAGATTCGATCTTGGCTGCCTTATAATCAAACTTAAATCACAACGTAAAATAAAATATATGAAAATATTGCCTTTTTGAAATTTGTTCCATTTTCTTTCACCTCAACAAGTAAATGACAACCAGTCGTTTACACGTGCAAATTTTGTTTGCCCTGCTTTTAGTCCAACTAGGAGCAGATCTGCTAGATGTCAAAGGGAAGTCATAAAATGCCTCCTTTAAATGGAAAGGTGAAAGCTTACAACCTAACAATAAAAACAACTGGGAGCAGATCTTCAACAAAATATTTCTGAAAGAGCGACAATCATAACGACTGTCATTTTCCCGAAAATTGACTTTATCGAAACTGAAATCGAATCATCAACTTCGACGATTGGTTTATTTTGATTAGAAGGAGTCGTTGGTATATCGATGGAGATATCTAGTAAAATGGTTATTCTAGAAGACGGTGCGTAATTGTACATTAAAATGAGAATAATAGACAATATTTATTTAACAATAAATCTTATCAGTGCTCTATATTTAAAAATATTCTCGTATAATATTTTCAATACAAAGATTGTGTTATTCAAATTAAAATACAATTTTGCATTAAGAAATAAACAATATTATTACATTCTTTCCTTCCTGGTTTTGAATTTGTACAGAGTTTTTGTTTCCTTTCGTCTAATTGCAACCGATCTTTTATTCTTTTTTCAAGACTTAGCAAAACAAATTCACGAATTAAGATAAAAAAAGACCCTAGAAATGATGTAAAAATTCGTGAAAATTTTAAGTCAGTTGTGCTTAAGTCGGTTTAATTTGTAATGTATATAAATGTCGGAAGAAAAAAATATTAAGCGAAGGTCACAATGGACTGTACGGGGCTTCCAATCAGGCTTGGAGGATTTATCGCACCCGGCCGGAAGTTACTACCGGCTACTCAAACGGCTGAAAGCGTCACCACGGAAAACTGAACGAACGCCATTAAGTTCCGGTGACTCAGCGTTTTCAGACATCAAAACACAAAAATACAAAAACAAAACGAAACATAACATACACAACTAAAATAATGACCAGAAACTAATTCATATACACATGGGGCCTAAATGAAACCCATGTGTACATTCAAAAGTAGAAGGTCATTTTTAGTCAATAAACAAAAGACATTGTTAACTAAGCTACGATGCTGACCCCGGCCGACATAAACACTGCCGATTTTTTTTTTTCCACTAAATATCTTGGATCCGGGTTTCAGCTCCCCACAAGCAGCCAGGCCGAGCCCAGCAGCCCACATACATTCTTATGCGATAGTCCTTTTTAGGACTACCTGACCACATGTTTATGCAATAGTCCTACCAAGCTGCATCCCTGGTGACCGTCACCCTAAAGACGAACAGGTTGCCTCAGCACTGCCTTGTCTGCTGCCCTGAAACAAGACGATATTTCGATTGGCACTCCCCGACTTCATATCAATTACTCAAACACAATACCTGTACATACTTTTGCCAAATTGTTGAATAAAATTTGGCTTTGATTTAAAACCCTCGCTTTTGTTATCCTTGCTTCGATCGTATTATCAAATATAAATTTTTCTGTTTGCGGGGTTGATAGCACCTGCCCGCAACAGATTCGAGGGTAGTACGCACCGGGCATGTTTTCGCCAATAAATACCTTTTTCTCCGTAAAATCATCACTAAAGTTTGTATTCAGGTAATAATAATGCTTAATATGTTATTTTTCTAGAAATATTTAAAAAATGAGTAAAAAAAAAAAAAAATTAAAATATTTGTGTTATCCAAAATGCATGCGAAAATAAATATTTGAAAAATGCTTTTGCATTAATTCATATTTTAATCTTATTTAATTATTTTAATATTTGGATGTTAAACGATTTTTGATGATTTATATTTCATTTTCCGAAAAGACACTCAGTTTCCTGGATTTAACTGATTTTAACATTAAGTAATCAATAGAAAACCAAGTGACATCTTGTCAATCATTCATTAACAAACATTCAACAATCAAATTAACGAGTGTCGTTTTTAAACGATACATAATTAAAGAAAAGCACCATTCAGATATAACACTTATCTCCCTTTATTTTTTAATGTTTGGCTTTTTTCAGTCAACCGTTCGAGACGAAGTGAAGATTTCAATTAACGGATTTCGGTGAAGCCAATTTTCTGACAAATGAAAAAATTATCTGATTCTTATGAATCGGGTTCGATCTCATTGGTCAGCTATTTTGAAACAAATTTGGAAAATATTTTGACCATACTATAGCGTAACTACTACATGTGTCGTGGTGTCCCCTCAGGGTGTAGGTGATCATGGCTCTCCACAACTTCCTGTTCTTTGTAGCTCTTAACTGTGTTTCTCCTAAACCATATTCCTCCATCCATTTACTCAAGCTTACTAAATAGATCATTGGTTGTTTTCTTCATTATGTGCCCCAGAAACCTCAACTGTCCCTTCCAGATGGTAAGTATAAATTTCCTTTTTGTTTCTATTTTCTCTAAAACTTCTTCGTTGCTAACGTGTTCGATCCATGGTATTCCCAGCATCCTTCTGTAGAACCATATTTCTGTTGCTTCAAGTCTCTTCATCTTTGAGGAGATCGTCCAGAACTCACTGTCATAGTGGAGGACAGATATCACGTAGCAGTTTAGTACTCTTCTCCTTGTTTCTAGATAAGTTTTTTCTACTTCTTAGTACCCTGCTTGGCTTTTGGAATGCTCCCTTGGCTATCCCAACATGCCTTCGGACGCCAGTGTCGCTCCTTCCGTCCCTCTATTAAAAAATATATCAATTTCCGCACTTGTTTAATTTTGGTATCTCTGATTTACAGTTCGCACTTTAGGCTGATCCTTTTACGAAAAACCATCCACATTCTATCTTCTTGCAGCTGATCTTTAATTCTTTCTTCTCGTTTTCCTTCGTTATCTTCTGTAGGAAACTTCGTAGTTTACTTTCTGTGTCTGCTATCAACACTGTGTCATTGGCATATCTCCTGTTAAGATTGTAGCCGACAATAATGAATCCTGGTAATATTTCTGATTGTGTCAGATTCGCCTCGCTGTGTCAGTTGAATAAATCTGGCGAGAAGGCACATTCTTGTCTTACACCTTTCTGTTTTTGTATATAAAGCTTCTGCAGCTTAACTACGAAAGATAAATGCTAACAATCTCGTCTTGCAAGTGCTTGTCATTTCGATTCCCAGTGACCAAAATGTAGTGACTTTTAGCAGACGAGCTTCAGCCGGTAAATATTTCTGTACGTGCGATATGGTGCGGTTCAATGTGATCCTTACCAGTAAATATCAGGTCTTAATCGAATTTAATGTCTACTGGGAAGAATCGATCTGTAGTGATCCCAATACGCCCGGTAAAGGATGGGTCTAACATTGTTGCGTCATCGCCCGATATCACATGGAAGAAACTTCTATCATCCCACCACCTGTATAGTAAATATCTAAAATCTTACCAAAATTGTTTGGTAAAAGTTTGTTAATGGTTTAACTAATTTTATGATGCAGTAAAAAAAAAAAAAAAATGCTAAACGGAAGTAACAAATAACGCTAACTTATACGGCTGCAGCAATTCCTGTATTAAAGAACAAACGAAAGCAAACTTTACCATTAAAAACTATATATATATATATATATATATAATTCATCGAGTCTAAAAGTAACCACAACCTAGAATTGAAACCCGGACAGTTACCATATATATATATATATATATATATTATATATATATATATATATATTATATATATATATATATATATGTGTGTGTGTGTGTGTGTATGTATGTATGTATATTAGCTTTTTCCATCGTACACAGAGTTCGATCAACTCACCACCTGAAGTTACTTGAGGCGATTTGCATAAAATTTTTACATCCAAATTCGTGCAAACAAAAAGATCTTTTCGCCCGTTCATTACACTTATTATCATTATTCCTCGCAAGTTGAACTTTTGAACCTTTTACGTTTTAATCGTTTAATATTTACAATTAAAATATATTTATTTTATTCGACCTATTTAATTTTTTAATTGTTCCTATTCCCCTCCTTAATATTAATACTGAATATTCAAGTGAGTTTTGTCCTAACAGTTTGCCAACGTTCCTTTTTTTGAAAAAAGTGTTGGCCGAAAAAGTGTATGACATCCAAATTGTTTAAAAGTATTTCCTTATTCTGTGGATATATACATCATTATTTGTATTTGTATGTGTGTGTGTGTGTGTGTGTGTGTTATATATATATATATATATATATATATATATATATATATATATATATATATATATAGCGAGATTTACAATTTACAAGGTCGGGGGGGCACTCGAAGTAGAGGGTT
This sequence comes from Acanthosepion esculentum, assembly GCA_964036315.1. Taxonomy (NCBI): domain Eukaryota; kingdom Metazoa; phylum Mollusca; class Cephalopoda; order Sepiida; family Sepiidae; genus Acanthosepion; species Acanthosepion esculentum. The sequence goes on from OZ038493.1 coordinate 1,921,645, forward strand.
AAATTTGGAGGCCATTTGTGTGTATAGGAATTGAAAATAACTGGTAACCCTAGCCTTGAACAGGTTAAGATTGTACTGATCGGGGAAATCCAGTTGGGAGTCGATTCCACAGGGTAGTAGTCCACGGGGAGAAGCTGCTCGAGTGGAACTTATTTCTCATCAATGAAATACGGAGGGAAGGGGAGGGTGGTTTACTACAATGGGCGTAGCATGGCGTAGCATGGCGTGTTCTTGCTGTGAAGGTTTACTTCGGCGGGACCAGAGAATGTCGTTCATCCGAGCAGTTTCCGTGGAAGTAGCAGTAGAGCAGTAAGAGGCTTGGCACATCCCGCCTGTTAAAGAGAGCTTGAAGGGTGGAGAATAGTTCGTCACCCACAAGTGCTTTGAGACGCTTTTGAACTATCAGGGCTAGAGAATGAGGTCTGGGCAGCTCCCACCCAAATATGACAACAGTACTCCATTTTTGGCCTGATCGGGGATAACAGGAGGGCGTCTTATATTCGAGTTCGATTTGAGGTCAAGTGCGAGTGAGTCCCAATAGTCTTTCAAGGCACGTTGCTTCCCCGAGACGACCTCCGTTCATACAGATTGGTGGTCGTTCGGGATCAAATTGGTGATGGTAGAATATAACTAGCTTGGTCTTCGAGGCACTGAACATAAACAGCGAGCTTTTACCCCATTGGACAATTTGTGCAAAGATTGGAGAGTTCAGACGCCAATCTCTGACCATCGAGAGTTTTAGAGGTGCACCTGTATAGAGTCGTATCATTGGCATAGATGTTTACAAATAATCTGAGTATATCCTTAGGCGGATCTTTTATGTAGATCAAATAGGGAGTTGGTCCGAAGAGTGACCCCCCCCCCTGGGGGACGCATGCGTTGACTTCTAGTGCTTTGGAGGACTGACCGTTGATGACTACCTTCCTGTTGGGAAGAATTTTATGATCGAAAAGACCTTTTCAGTGATTCCATGACTCTGGGCTTGTGTAGTAAGACTTTGTGCCACACCTTGTCGAAGACTTTTGAGATAATCTAGTGCTATGGTCCATGAGGTGTGAGACGTGGGAACGTAGGGAAGGGATGGTCTTTATCATCTAACGTCGACTTCGAGGCAAAGATGGAGACTAAGAGCTTCGCCTTGTCTGTCGAGAAAGGTATCACCTCGGAGCCATCTATAATCGTGGACACGGCCGTTTTATCTCTGTTTATGATTTGGCTGGTGATCTATCAGAATTGAGGAGATTCAATTTGTTTCTTAGTTTGGACTGCTTGTGCGTAGCTGCATTTGGCGTTTTCTAGAACTTTTTTTTACAACGATTGAGGGCAGTTCTGAATGCAGTGAGGGCCGAACTACTTCGCTCCTTGCAATAGATATTGAAGTGGTTCCGGTGAGTTATGGCTGCAGAGCATTCAGAAGGTGAAGCCGTGTTGACTTATTTTTGTTGGAATTTCCAGAAAGGATCCAATGAATGACAGGGGCAGCAGTTTTTGAGGCAGCATGCCTGAGGAAAGTCGGTATGGGAGCTTCCATCATGTAAGATCGGAAGCTGTCCCAGTCTGCCTTCCTATAGCAAAAAATTATATATATATATATATATATATATATATATATATATATATAACACTTCAAAAGTTTGAGGCCACCCTTGATAATTTTTTTTTTTTTAACTGACCCCAAAAGTAATTGTTTCGTACTTTAAATAAGAGAAAATTCTACATGGTTAAAGAAAAGTGAGACATGATTTTTTTTTATTATTATTAGAAATTTTATAACAAAAAGATAAGCATTTTATAATAAAATTTTTCTCGTCAAAATATCCTCCTTTAGCCTTGATTACTGCAGCATATATTTTTGGTATTTGTTGCAAAAGTTTGTTAAAATATAAGTTTGATAATTGATTCCATTCTTTTTTTCAATGATCAAGCGCACTTTTTCATTTAAAAAAATTTTTTTTTCATTCCTCTATCAAAGTTCATCCCATGCTAATTCTGGAGGTCGCTTCAAACTTTTGAACTGTAATGTATATAATTTAGATTTATGCTTAGTGTCGCAAGTGTTAAAATATTTATTTTTGTTCATAATTATAAAATTATAAATATACATTACTAGCAAATAATAAAAATTCAGCGAATATTTTTTTGTTTGTTTTTGGTCTTCCCTTATTTGATTTATATCCGAGAAAAAAAAAGTTATTTCGTCTGAAGAACTATTGGAATGTTAATGACCAAAACTATAAAAAATATCAAAATAGTTGTTGTTTGCGGGGATATTTAAATCTTATCTCGGAATGTGACCCACTTATTTCCAATTATGCCGTTTTTTATTTCTTTTTTTTATACAGGTTAATATCTCCTTTGAATATTTTGCCGAGTAGCATATGAAATACGATTTTAATATTCAAAATCCTATATCGCCCACCAAAATCCCCAATCACCCATCATTTTCCTGTTCAGCTGTTAATCGTCCCACGCAACAGCCGATATCGCCAACCGGCGGCCGATATCGCCTGTGTTCAGTCTAAGGTATACCAAAGTAAGCGTTGTACTCAGTGTGACATCAGAATGTCCAAAGAGTTAAATCAAATTCACCGAGTACATAATCGGGATTCCATATATGTCAGTGGGTGCACAAACATGAAGTGAACCCAGCTGAACTTAGAACATACACAAACAAGATAATAGGACGCTATAAAAACAATAGACCGACTAGGAATCGACAGGATTCTTCACACCTGCACGAAAAGATCGAGCGTTCAGCGAAAGAGCTGAAACCACATACCCTCCATTCGTCCGATGTTAATCTTATGAACCTCAGAAATGAATAAACCGTTGTTTTTATGCATGGAAAACTTAGTGGCGTACTGTTATTAGACGTTACTAACACAGGTGTATATGGAGGCCTTTACGGAAAGTATCGATTCATTTAATATTAATGAACAAATAACCTATTTAGAGAAATGCTGACTTATTTCTCTTTTAATTACTTCTTTTGTAACAGCACATGCTTTTCAAAACGGTCTGCATAGTTCTTTCGAGATCACCATCAGGTGTTTCTTTTCATTCCCTTCAATTTTGCTCACGCCGTTTCAACGGAGATTCCAGTTTGGAGAAAAATCAAAAGTCACAATGAGTAAAATCCAGATTGTAGGCGGATGCTGACAGAGCCGAGGAATGCGCCAAGCAAAACCATAACGTGACGTGAAAAATCTATTCACTAGGTCACAGAGTACACCAGCTGACTCACTGGCACCTCACATCTGACGGACGAGTACAATGAAAGAAAAGTGTTTATTGACGCACGCACAGTCAGATTCTTTTTTCTGATTGGTTGCCAAGTTACATCAAGATTACGCAAATTGTTTCCGAGATAGTCAAGATAGCCGGGCCGATCCATTCTGAACTGACCTCGTATAAGAGAGGCTGCCATAGAACGATAGCGATCAACTTACGATCGCAGGCTGGAAGTTTTGAATTACTTACTTGAGTGACCTTATGCCACTTTAGCTTCAGAATCGCTACCTGAAATTGGTAAACGTTAATATTAACTAAAATATGACATGCTTGGCGAACTGAAGTCATGGAACTCTTGTATTTAAAAGAAAAAATTATAAAGGAATTTTTACTCCTATTTTTATGAGCTTCCTAACTAGAGGCGCCATCATCCTTTTCTCTTTCGGCTCATTGGTTTTTAAAAAAAGACATTTCTTCTTCACCAATAAAAAGAACAGTGATCGAAATAAAGGGTTCAGTTCGAAATTCCAACCACCTGAAGAAGGCCAGAGCGTACAACGGCCGAAACGTTGTGATAAACATGGCGACAAAGAGGACAATAGTCCGAATAATGTAAATAGTGTGCATTAAAAGATTATCTATCAAGCAACTTTGTACATATTTCTTTAAAAATAGTTAAGCCATAGAAAATGCCATAAAAAGGGTCACACGGGGAAGTACAAAGCAGTCAACGGGAGGCTGGGGAAGAAATCTGTCACGGTCAGTCTGAGCAGTCAGCAGGAGGAACGCCAACCAGTGGGAACTACTATCAGATCAACCCGGATCGGCAGCCGGCTTATGAACTATACCACAAGGTAGCTGTCCCAAAACCACACGTTTCTATTGAAATAAATCACGTAAATCTATTTCTGCTGTTGTCGTATTTCTGTCTTGCAACCATACGCTTGTCTAGAACACTGGTGTCAGAAGCGTACAGCAAGAGAAATATGGACGACTACACGAGCTTCACCCGAGCCGAACTATTTACTCTCATCAAGGAACAGAAAACACTACTATTCAACTTGAAGACGGGACCAACACAGCCTTCCGAAGCCACAATACAAGAAATTCAAACCGACATAAACTACATGCTGACTGCTCTAAAATCAACTACTTTAACACCTCCCACCGCTCAAACAAACGGCGATTACAGCTTAATGATGCGCCAACAAACTATACGCGACATATTGAAGCTAGAGAGAACTTTTCACCCTGGACACAACGTGAACCGATTCATCATGGCTCTAAACAAAGCATACACAATCCACGTCACGCCAGAACTCAGCACCTATCCCAGCCTGGAATGCGAATTCGTCAAGTCTGCTAAAGATTTACTGGACCAAAGTATCTTTCAGCAGATGGTTGACTCAAAAAAGACATCCACCTTCGAACAACTGAAGGAATACTTATTAGCAGCCCACGGAAGCTAGATGACTAACTTCCAACACCTCAGTCAAGCCTGGGATCTGGAACGGCGAGACGGCGAAAAATTAACAGAATTCGCGGGTCGACTCGAAAACACCCTCAGAGAGGCAGCCGTCCACATAAAAAACAAATACAAAAAAAAGACAAAAATACAGACTTAACAGTCGATGGACTTATTTCCATCATCGGCGCTATGCTAATGAGCGAAAAGGTGAAAATTTGGAACTCAAATCTCTACCCACATCTTGTCAAGACAATGGACAACCACTATTCAGTCATTGGCATAGCCTCCGAAGCTCAAAGATACCTTGATCGCGGTGTAAAATCCAATGACACGACTTCGCACGACACTGTATTTCACACAGAAACCACAGCGGTCAAACCAAAGAAACGCGCCACTTCGGCCCAGCAGGCAACCAAACCCACAGCAGACGGGCCTCACGAACCCTCCCGAACATGGACACCATCCGACACGCAGAAACCATCACCACGAATCAGCGTGTGCAATAACTACCTCAGAAGTCGCCCCCTGCCTCCATGGACGCAACTGCCTATATCACCACCCACCTCGCACTCGGGCACAGGCCCATATCGCCGCAACGAATGATAATATACAAGCCATAAATGATGTGGAACAGGATTTTCGCTTCGGGCAGGACGAGATGTGATGCCTCGTTCGCCGTGCTCCTACGTCAGCCATCACACCTTCAAGGACTAGCTCACCATTCACCGCTCGTCCAGTCCACCTTCAACTTCAAGGACATCACCTTCTCTGGCGTCGCAATGCTAGACTCTGGATGCTCCACCTGCATCTTACCAATATCTCAGTTACCCAGAGAAGCCAAGAAACACATGACCCGCTCCGACGTCGTAGTAAAAGGAATCAACGGCAGCACCACCGCCCTTGGCGAACTGACTTGCGATATCACCATCGGCAGTCGAGACTCACCCACATTCAAAAAGGTTAACGTGCTGGTAACTATCCAAAACACACCGAACCTGATCGGCCAAAATATCCGATGTCACAACACGCTCAATATATATGATAAATGATTAAAAAAAATATTTATAATAAATTCCATCATTCTTGAATAGTTTCAAAGTTTAGGGACAGAAATTATTTTTTAAATAATTAAAAATTACTTTGTTCTTTACCCCTTAGGTATGTTCATGAGATCCATAAAAAAATAGCATACCATGAATAAAAAAAGGCCTTAAACTTGATGAAAATAATTTTTTATCGTCTAAATGTTTGTTATTATCAAGAGGAAAGATCAAAGTTTTTTTTAATAATTTCTCGCACGTCCAAAATTTTCGTTAAAAATCTTGAATTTATTTGAATCAGCAAAATTGACAGCAAATCAATCGTCAGACATTTTTTAAAACTTTTGTTTACAAAAGTGAAAGTCTCCGTTTAAAATTCATTTAATAAATCATGATATTTTAACAAATTAATTTAAGAAACTTAAATTATGAAATTTATTTAATATATTTTGAAACAAAAATTACTTATTTTCTGCTCTGAAAAAAATGTACTTCAAAATGAGAGAAAGTCGGTCTTAACAGCGGTGTTGAGTGACGTGCGTGTTGATTGACGAATGACATCTTACGTGAGGAAAGTTATAGTACGGAAGGTCATAAGTGAGTTTACCTTTACGTGAACAACTTATTTACCTTGCTATTTTTAAGTAGGCATAGCATGATAAAAACGGCCTTAAACTTAACGAAAGCAGAATTTTATCGACAAAATGTTTAATATTGAAAAGATAGTTTGACAAAATATACAGAAATACCTAATTTCTGCGGGGGTTTTGCTTACAAATTGACTTAAAAATGTTACTATTTCAAAAATAAATTCAAATAAAGTTGTTACCTTTTATATTAGATACAATGAATGGAAAATATATTCAAACCAGAATTTAAATCACCACAAGCAAAATATGCAGTTTTTTTTTACTGTAAAAACTGTATGAAAAAGCTGTAAAAGATTACAAAAAAGGCTACTCAATGAATAAGATTTGTTCGATCATAATAAAAACAAAAAATGAATAAATGTACATAACCCCATAATACTGTTGGGCATAAATTATTATACATTTTTTATTAAATTGCATTGTTTATTGAAAAATCCCACTAAACCTACTGCACAGTGCAGTAGTTTTAGTGTGACAGTGTGACATTTTTAGTTGTAGTGGACATTTTCGCACCGTCGTTTCTGGTGAAAACCCATTAATTTTGAAACTCTTGCAAAAATCAAAAAATTATCGGATTTTAATGAAATTTTCAGGACTCTTTCATAAATGAATGAGTTTATTTTTTTAATTATTTTGTTTAGGAAATCTTGGTAATTTTTTTCGTCTATGAGCCCCCCACCACCCTCAATTTCATAAAATTTCTAGAATTTAAAATCGCCAACGAAGTGTTTTATTTATTAGTTAAAAGCAGGTTGAGAATGTAAATTACTTTTTTTCCAAACTTTTACCAACTTCCCAAAAATCTACTCCAAATCGTAAAATAAAAACTAATAAAATTAACTAATTATTTAATTAGATATGGCATTAATTGCTTCTATAAATCTATATAACGGCATTATAGTCTGAAGAAAAAAATTTTTCCGTTGAATAATGAATTTTCACGATAATTGTTTGCATTTTTCATTATAAATTTTCCAAAATATTTTAAAATTCTTGCAAGCATCGATAAAATTAAGTCATTACGTAAAGACTATATTTACTAAGCGAAAATTGAAAAGCTTAACAAATCATCTCACCAAAAATATTTACAATAATTAAAAATTTTTGTGTATCTAATTTTTTTAAATTTTTTTTTTTTTTTAAGTATGGTGTTTCATATGCAGCATCATTATTAGGTTACGATTTTCAAGGGTTGTCCCGCTTGCTCTCATAAACCTTTTAGTTTTACTTGGTAAAGAAAAATATTGTTTTCATTTAGTTTAATTTTCTTTTTAAGTTTCTTTATTCTTTTTTGGGGAGTTATATTTTCATAAAAACCGTTTGAAAAGTAACACTTTATTTCATTTTAAACAATGTTTAGTTTATTTTTTTTGTATTTTTCATCAGTAAAAAAAAAAAAAAAACGATAAAAGAATCTTGTCATTTTCTGTAAACAGAAGTTAATTCTAGTTTTTTAAAATTTTATAAAATACAATATATTTTTCTGAAACGTTGATAAAAATTGGCAAATTTAAATTAAGCGGATTTGAAACAGAAAATTAAATTACGTACACCGCTGACGAAAAAATAAATCAAATTTTTGAACGTGATGGAAAGGATAAAAAAAATTAGGAGGTAACTCAATTTATGAAATGTTATTAAGTAATTTTTATAGTATTTTAAATTTTATTATATTTCCAGAAAGCATCTTCAATTGTAAGGTTAAATACCTAAAACATTCAATATTAAATAATTGCTTAAAGTATTATGTTAATTTTTAAAAATTACATGGTAGCTAAAAAAACAAAAACAAACATTTTTACTTAGAATTCGTAAATTTATGTCAATTCTGGTCCACCTTACTTAACCTGTTAACACCTTTGGCCATCAGTGTATCGATGGAGACGTGAGAATAACATCCCGTGGTCAAGAAATGCTTGTATAGAAAGTTTTAAGCTATAAGTAATTTATTCCAGAACAGATTAATTTAACTTTAAATTTGCTAATTTTACATAATTACCGTTTCAGAAATATTTTATTTTTGCAAGACTTTTAAAACCGAGAATTAAGTTTTGTTTACAAGCTGTCAAAAAAAAAAAATTAAAATATCCGTCTCGATTAGTTTTTCTGAAAAAAAAAATGAATCGACTAAAAATCATTCTAATCCTTCAGCTTTCAATTGAGGCTAAAAAGGAAACGTCAAGAAAGGTTTTTCATTTATGAAAATACATTTAAACCTTAGTTATACCGAATTTTTGGAGGTACCTAAACTAAATCGTTCAGTATAATTTCACTTTGAAGTAAATGAAGATCTTATTTCACGGCACAATAATTTCGAAATGATGTGCTTGTGTCATGCACACATCTTCTCCAGAGAAAATTTGTAAAGCTTCAATAAATTATAAATTTCATAAAGCTGTGTTATAAATTATAAATTCTATGGAGCTGATCACCAGAATGAAATGCTAAGATTTTGAACCTAAATACATTTCCTCAAAAAACGGTAACGACTTGGAAAAATATTTTGTGTCATTATTTATCATGTCAAATACCAAATTTCAAATTAAGTCCAATACCACGGTTCCAAACTCGACCTGCTGTCATAATACAACGGTATAAGGGTAGAACTTCAAAGATTTAGATGATCGGAGCCTGGCAGTCGTTCTCACCACTGACCTTGCTTTAACAGCTCAACATGTGTGTGTGTGTGTGTGTGTGTGTGTGTGTGTGTGTGTGTGTGTACGTGTACGTGAGGGATAACTGGTTCGTAACATTCAATGCCTCACAAACCAAACCAGTAACTTTCGATCATCACCGAGAAGACCTGGAATGGGTGTTCTATCTAGGAGGTCCCTTAGGAGACAAAACCACAGCAGACCTCATGGGGAACTCATATATACGAGAGCCATTGCAAACCTTGTACCGCTCCAAGTACATACGAGACTCAACCTGGCATGCTCTACCTTTACAAAAACCAGATCAGAGAGTGAAACTGGTGTATGGCTGCCATTTCTATGTTGCAGTTGCCCAGTCTTCCCCTTACCAGTCTCGAAAGAATTCAAAAGCGCCTACACAGCTTTGGGGATTAATTGTTTTCCACCCTACAACCCATTTCACCACGGACAAAATTTAACCATCGCTATTTCCACGGCAAATGTTCCGACGAGATACATTTCATAGTTTCACCAGTTTTTATCTTCACAACTAAAACCCACCGCACAACATACACTGGGGGTGAATTATTATTAATCTTCCCTAGGACATTCCCTAAGATTACTCGGACCAACAGGCACAGGGAAAAAGAGGGACATGACGACCGAAAAGTTTATTGCCTTTTTTATTACAACGTTTCGGCCGTTGTACCCTCCGGAATTCTTCAGGTGGTTGGAATGTCGAACTGAATCCTTTACTTCGCTCACTAGGGTAGACTGTTCTAGTTCCACGTGCCATGTCTAATGGAAATCAGTTATCTCCTGTTAATTCCCCTCTCAAAGTCCTCCACTGCCTTAACCAGGTATTGAACTCACACTCTTTGGGTCCTGTCACTGGATCTGACTAATGTCCTTATCCACTATGCCATGTGTCCTTCAGGATATCTGTGTATGAATTTCTGGGTATTATAAACTTAATATCTTCAGCAACCATTTTTACCAGAGCTCATATTGCAATTTTTGCTGTTATCATTGCATGCGTTTTTTACCAGAGCTCATATTGCAATTTTTGTTGTTATCGTTTTTCTCTGGCACTCCTTATTACTGGTTCCCATATTGTATTCATTTCTATGCTTGGTCGGCTCAAGAGATTTTTGTGGCCTAGCATATGTGCTGATTTCTTAAGTTTACGAATTTTCCAATGATGTTTTTTGTCTATGATTTCAACCTGATCCCACAGAGGGCGGTGATCTCCCTTTTCTCTCCATATGTGGTCAGCCACGCCTGATTTTTCCCTCGTGTTACAGCTTTCTGGTGTTCTTGAAGCCTTATCTTAAGGGGGCGGCCTGTCTCCCCTTTATATTTATATAGGGGAATTAACAGAAGATAACTGATTTCCATTAGACATGGCAGTTTACCCCAGTGATCGAAATAAAGGGTTCAGGTCGACATTCCAACCACCTGAAGAAGGCCAGAGCGTACAACGGCCGAAACGTTGTGATAAACATGGCGACAAAGAGGACAATAGTCCGAATAATGTAAATAGTGTGCATTAAAAGATTATCTATCAAGCAACTTTGTACATATTTCTTTAAAAATAGGTTTAGAGTTAACCTGTGTTTTATAGTAGCTAACGAGTAGATGATAAAAGCTCCCCGCAGAGGAACAATGAGGACTTGGAACGAGCTGTCAGACATTTTGGTTCTAATGGTGAAAGATGATATTGTTCAAATGCGTTATTTCAAATTACTTGACTAAGAAAGTGAAATATATCTTCCATTCATATGGATACATACATTTTTAAATATATGACCAAATATCTGTGAATCCCCATTAATTCTTATAAATAAACATTTAAAGTAGAAGGGAAAATGGCGTTACCTCCAGGAAGAAAACGCGCTCGTACGTGTCTGGCGTGCAAGATACTGAGAAAAAAAAATAACAGCCGACTCAAAAGTTACAATTTAAGAACCTGATCTCGTAGCTTTGAGAATGTAGCGGACCGTGGGGGTGAAGATGTGAAGAGATATCAGAAGGTTAAAATTTCCTGCTGGCCGGTCCAGCTACTTGGTAATGTTGGACTTTAAGTCCAAAGACAAAAAAAAACAAAAAACAAAACCGATATATATGGGTAAACAAATATATATTAATAACAAAACAAGTTAAACAAAGACATGGACTGTTACATAGAGTTTGTATGGAGAAATTATGTGTGTGTGTTGTGAGTGTTCATACGTACGTGTATTGTTCTTAGCGCGTTCCCGGGATTTGGGAAACGCTGTATCTGTTAGAGGTCACATATTGGCCTAAGTGGAAAAAGAGATTTTACCTCGTCTCCGCGCGAAGTAGCGGCCCAAGGCCTAAGTCGAAAGAAAGAGATAGAGAGAGAAGGGTCAGGCAGTATTTATAGTCAGGGGAGAGAGACCCCTGTTGAAGGATTAAGGAACTGAGGAGGAGCTAACTGCGACAAGAATTTTCCAGACGAATTCGTGGCTTATGAAAATTTCCCGGTTGAAGCCACTCGATAAGAAACAGGCATGAAAACAATAGAGTGGAATCAGAAGAGATTTTGACGCGGCTTCGATAGTCGGTCGGCGGTTCGCTGTAATTTCACCGATTCTGATCGATAAATAAATTTTTAAAATCTGGTACTACAGACGTACCTTTTTTGCAACAAGAATCACATTGGTAATTTCAAAAGGGTACCTTGTTGCCAGCGAATAGGTGGCAACAACTCAACAAGCAGTGAACGGTTTCTGGTTTGAAACAATGTGTTGTCAGTTATGGAATTTAAAATATTAGGTTGCCCCCCCCCCATGAAATGACATGGGGGGGGTAATCCGGTCGCCTAACGAAGTAACCTCCTTAGTATATAAAAAAAAAATCTTGATTTATTCGAAACTTTTTCTTTTAATATATTGTTCCTCATAAGCCCAATGAATCAATGTCCAGTCATCTTACCGTATGTGTTCAAACTGGGGAAAATAACCATTTTTGCATCGAATCATTACAGATAATGAGAAATGGATACTTTTTGACAACAGTAAGAGAGTAGACCAGTGGTTAGTTGCAAGTGAATCACCAAAACCTCCAGTGCACCCTCAAAAGTTAATGATTACTATATAGTGGTCTTTCAAAGGGGTTATTCATTCATTCATTCTTGCTTCAAGGGAAAACAATAACAGCAACCTCGTATTGTGGAGAAACAGAGTGTATGTATGAAAAATTGAAAAAGGAACATCCTAGCCTTGTGAATAGGGATCGCCCAATTTTGCTGCATGACAACGCACGGCCGCACGCTTCTCATTCAACTGTTCAAAAGCTGCAGAGTCCAAATTATGAAATTTTACCTCATCCGCCATATTCACTTGATATTTCTCCTACTGATTATCACTTATTTAAGAATTTTGAACTTTTCATACGCAATAAAACATTCTCCAATAAGGAAGATGTCATCGAAGCATTTGAACTATCACATCAAAGAATGAGAATTTTTTAAAAGATGCGATCAAGAATTTAGAGATACATTAAAGGACAATCATCAATGTGATGTATTTCAACTAAATAAATCAGTTATTTAACAAAGCGTTTATTCATTGCCTATAAAATGTATCATTTCATTAGTGGTAATTTAATATACTAATTTTAAACATCCTCTCTCGTCTAAGTTAGACTCTTAATGATTCAACTTTTTTTTTTTTTACTGGACCTTAAAAATAAGTTTTGTTTATCTTTATTATCGTGCTTTCCACTTCAAAATCATAGGAGAGGAGAAAATGTAAACGTCTACAGATTTTCTGATCTGTCTTGTACAGGATCACAAAGGGAGAGCACTCAATAAGAATAGAATATACAGTACTAGTAATGGTCAAACTAGAGTGTTTACTATTAACTAATGCCTTTAGTCTGTAATAAGATTTTACAGAGTTGTTTTAATTTCAGATTACTCGTTGTTATTGAATAGTATTCTAATAATTACAGTTAATTGACTAATATCAACTAAAAACTGATAGCATTAAATACCAACGAGTATGGTTCTCACGCTTCCCGCCAAATGCAAAGAGGGCGATGTTTATTTTTAATACAAAATATGGCACAAGGCCAAAAAGGGGAACGGGGAAAAAGACTTTATAACGTTAAACACCGACTCAAACATACAAAATATTCCTAACATTCTTATTTACTTTCCTTACTACATCCACCATAGTACCTCATTGTCTCCATGAAAGTATTAACTAGTCCTCTTATGTACAATTCACTGTCTGTGGGGGGAGGGGAATAAATTTAAAAATCTAAACTTTAATGAATATTTACAAAATGTACAAAAAACTAAAAATGTTAGTAATAACGCACTCCCCCCCCCCATCCCTTCATTTGGCAGAAACATCAGTTAACTGGACGAAATCAATGCGGGACTTTAATAATATAAAAAAAATTCAATCAACCCAAGCACTCATTCAAAAACACACAAATACGAAATTGACGCCCGAAACGAAAGGCGCCTTGCATCCACCAGAGAACTGACATCACTGACCACCTAACGAAGGAAGGGATGAGGAATGCAAACAAGGTGATAATATTTATTGCGCTGAAAGTACAAAAACGAAATGAGGAAAAGAAATGGTCTTCTGTCTTACCGTAAAATTTAGCCAGCCACAAACACTGACCCAAACATACAATATTCCTTTCACCAAAACAACGCATGCTTACCTCATCCACCATAATGCCTCAGAATCTCCATGAAGTTCTAACTACTCCCCATATGTACAATTCATTGTCTGGATGGGGGTGGGGTGAAAATAACAATTTTTAAAATCTCACAACCCCAGTGAGTATTTACAAATGTGTACAAAAACCTATATACAAGAAACTAAACAAAAGTGTTAGTACACAAAACTTCCCACAAAATAAATAAGGGTGATAAAATCTGTTCTAGTTCCCTCCCCTCTTTATTGTAACTCTTCTACTCTTATGACTATAAAAAGCATCTACACGGTGGCCATGTTGCAGCTTAAAAAAACCTTCAGTAAGCCGAAGCGCCACTGAAACACTGTCGTTCATTACAGACTAATATGGCGAGTAACAATGAAACCTGAGGTTACACGATGGTAGGTCAGTGTCGAAACTGACTAAATGGCGAATGGACATAATGTCGAAAACACAAAATTTAAAAAGGACAAGACTGAAATAACTTTAGAACAAATGCAACAAGACAAAAATGTCGAAAGGAAATACAGAAAATATACAATTGTAAATCAAAGACTAAAAAAGCATTATTGTTGATTAATAAATCAGAATCTGAATTGGAATAATTTAAAGTCATTTACTCACAATCTTTAATTATATTTGGCTAAAGTTGTAATTTTCTCAAATAAAAAAAATATTTTTATTTTTCCCACAATTGTAATTTCTCAAGAAATGTAACTCTACTGAAGTTTGAAGACGGATCCTTGTTCAAAAAGTTAGCAATTATGTAGAAAGTTTGTTTTTCATCGGAGGTTTTTATATTAGTTTAAAATTTTAAAATAATTATTTACCGGCAGGATGTTTGCATGCAAAGTAAAAGATTTTCTTTTGTTGGCACATTTCTGGCCTTTGGTTATTTAGTCAGTTCGACTAGCTTTCCGTTCGACATTTTGTTCGCTCGTCTTTTGTCCTTCGACACAGCGCAAAAGGTTACCCAGGGGGACAATACAAGTTTGTAGCCAAGTAGAGGTTTGCCCCACCAAAATATCGCTTCCGCTCCCCCTCCACGTTGAAATAATGTGAAGTAATTTTTACTGTGAATATTCTTACTGCTTCTACCTGACTTAACCCCCAAATATTCTGGCGACTGTCCCGAGACAGTACCTAAATTTTGTTAACTAATACTAAAAAAAATACATAACACTTAATGAATGAAAATTATTCTATTTTGACTAACTAAAAGGAATTACAGATTTTCCTGCAGAGTATTGTAGCATTCGTTCGTTTCAAGTGATCATTCATAATAATGTATACGTAAATAAACCGTCCTGAGTAAAAAGGAAACTTAATGTGCAGTTTGAAATGATGAGGCCTATTTCCTAACTGGTCTGGGTCTATCAATATTGCAGGGCGCGCTCGCATGCACTTTCGTACGAATTATATGTGACGTCCGCGTCCTGGGTAAGACGATAAACTACATCCAACAGCAAGGCCTCTGATCAGGAGGTTTTGAGAAGCGTGGAACCACTTAATTGCTGGTGTTCCCAGGCCCACGTTGACTCGGGGTGATAGTACCTGTTAGGGTCCCAAACTATGGGCAAATAGTTGACCCCAAACTGGGGTCGAAGCACTATGAATATGGAAAATAAGTTTTAATACCAGTAATATATTTTTGTAAAAGGTTATTATCAGCAATGAATTTTTATGAAATTTTTTTTTTACCAGCAATACATTTTTTGGGGAAAAATATTACCAGCAATAAAAATCTTGTCGGCATTAAATAAGCCATTGAGGTGTTGATATGCCGTAAAACAAACCAAACCGTAAATAAAGCATAATTTTCTGAGCATGAAATAATGTATGAATAAAGACAAAAGAAAAACTTAGTTGGCGCGTCTCGTCTTCTGAGGGAATTTATCAAGTCAAAGGACGAAGGGACTTTATGTGAAATTTTTTTTACAAATAATTGTATATATTGAATGTTGTTTATTGTTTCAATTTGACATTGGGGTCTATATATTGCATATTGTCCATCGAAATGGATATATTGGGTGGTGGTAGCTTTTATTAATAATAATAATGTCTCAATTTGTCATTAACATTTCAATTAAAAGTTCATTGAATTTTCAATGTTAAATTTGTTTCTTTTTATTCATGAGACAGATTTCGTCCACTTTTGGGATAAGAGGCTGGGATTTTGTCTTGTTACCGTTGCTTACGGCTCCGTTATGAAGCTAGAGTTTGTGTAATAAACAAAATTCTTAGAGAGTCAACGTGAATCGATGGAGAATGTATTTCGTTAAACAAACAATATTATAAATCAATATTATCCACGAACGAAAAAAAATCCAAATGTAAAGTATACACAACGAATCATTTGAAACAATTTACCTGATATGGAGATCAATGATCAAAACCTCTCGGCAGGGATAGCAGAAGGAAAAGGAAAATTGGCGCGCAATTGTTTAAATACACACGTCATCGGTTCCAAGGGAGATAATTCATATAATTATTTTTATTTTTATATAGACTAACCGTTTATTTCAGTAATTCTCAGCGTCAACCTTTTATATACGCATTTGTTTTTATCTTTTTGCACATAATTTTAATTTCTTAGCCTTATTTTACATATTTAGCTGCTATTACAATATGTATATGCAAGGCCGGTGTGTATTACCCCCCCCCCGAACTTCAACTGTGACTGGAGAGGGGGGAGCTCTGTGACCCTTAATATTTTATTTTTTCTATTTACATTTATATCAGTCAGTTATGTGCCATGCGTGATACACGCTTAGGCGATCATGTATCTTTCGATACATGACTGACGAGGCAGATTTTTTCACGCAGTAGGTTGCCATTTATTTCTGCAGTAGACCAGTTGCCATCCAAGGTTACAGAACCCCGTCTGTCCTGCTATTTACCCATGGCCGGAGGGAGAAGACGAGGATTCATACCTTTCCTAAGGGTATTAGTGGGTTAGACTGGAATTCGAACTCGGCTCTCCGATTCCTCACTTCGAGCTGCCATTACACCGTGCCTTTGATTACATGGTTTTCTTTGGTTCTTGATGGTCAGAGATTGGTGAATATGACAGTAAAGACCAGGACAACAGTCTGAATAATGTAGATAGTGTGAAAAAACTCTTGTAATATAGCCATACGGTTATTAAGAAATGGTTTGAATAAAATTTGATGTGTAGAGCTTTGCATAAGTGAGGCTGAAATGGTTGTGTAAAAAAATACATTTTTAGATTTTTTTTAACCAATGGGAAAAGTAATATGGAGCTGATTATGATAACAAGAATAATAAGTGTTGTTGTTGTTGTTGTATTCAGACGTCAACTGGTTTTGAGATTTGAACCAAAGAAAAATTAAAAAGCAACCACGAAAAGAAAAGGGAATAACGAAGGAAAATATAAAAGGCAGTGCCATGACTATTACGACGACGTTTTCATCGCCGAAATAATCGCTTATAGTCACGTAATAGTTTGTTCTTTTGAACGAAACTGAAATAAGAGAAAGCAGAGAGGAGAAAAGAGAAGTATCTACATATTTAGAGAGATATGCGATTATTTTTCGATATGTGTTTGTGAAAGTTTACCACAAAATTAGATTTCAATTTATTGTGAACATTTTATGAAAATAGGACATTTTTCACATTTTTGAATTTTAATTTATAAACCTGAAAGCCTCAAAGAAATCCAGCGGCGCGTGTGAATTTGCCATCTTTCCCAACCCCTTTCGACAGTCGAATGCATCGAAACAAAGGAACATTTTGTTGATAATAATTATAATTGTTTTGATGAGCCGAACAGAATTGTAATTAGAACTTGTTATCTTGTCTAGGTGTTTGGCACACAAAGGAAAATCTTCTGCAATTTTGTTTTGTAAATTTCATATACTGTGCTATTATTATTATTATTATTATTATTATTATTATTATTATTTTAATAAATGTAAATTTCTTTCAAATTTCCCATCGGAATAAGAGTCTTGTGTTTTTTCGTTTGCGTCATTCCTACTACTCGGGTAAAGAACTTTGACGTTCTCTCTTCTTCTCTTCCCCCAAAATCCGTTTAATCGACAAGCACCTGATGAAGGCCGGAGGGCACAACGGCCGAGGCGTTATGACGAGGGCCATAGTAAGCATATAAATAAGGTAAATTAGAAAGGAAAACTTTGACTCTGTTCACCCCAAGGTAATAGATGACAGACGCTTGACTATAAATCAAATAACCAATGCTAATAAAATATCGTATGAGAGTTGAGAATCTTCTGTACAATAAACTTAGCATGACGAAGGTTTAATTGAATTGGCCAAAACACATTAAATAAATATGGCTTCCTTCTGAATGCCTTACTGCGTTCCTTCCGAGAGACAACGGTAGCAGATTAATCGAGACACGTACGCATAATATAGCAAAGGAAATCAGACGAACGATTGTGACTCGCCATTTAGAAAAGACCACCCAAGCAAGGTATTTTCGTTTGTTTCTGATTGTAACTGGAGGTGAGCGTTGATGACGTCAGGGGCAACCAGATACAAACATTCGATACGCAGAACTGCATCTAGCACAATAAATAAATAATTTTAGATCAAATAATTTCTGATCACTCAAGCTAGGTCATCACAAAGACAAGAATTGAATTTTTACCTCTGTACTTTTGAGATATTTTTTTCGGACTGCTATCATCATATTGATTGATTGTTTGTGACGGTCTGAAAACTCTAACCTGTAAAAATGTAAATGCAATATTAATTGTTATCTACTGGCCTCCTGATTACTTTTCTTTTATTCTCGCTCCTTAGCCATTTTTCTGTTTCTAACTCTTCCACAACGAGTAACCCATTGTCTCTTAGTGGCTTTACTACCTTGTATGGGGTGAACTCGATTTTTTTAAAAATCATACATCATTAGCTCTTCCTTTTTGTCGTGACTGAGCCCCCCCCCCATTTTCTTTCGATTTTTTTTTTGGTTGGGGGCTAAGAATAACGTGCTAGTGTCGTTTGAGATCGGTTCTAATGGTGAGCTTTATGGAAGAAATACTTTGAACTATTGGGCAGTGGCATGGCGAGGACGTGGCCTGGTGCTCACAATTCTTAAGCGGGTCAAATTTTAAAATAAAAATAGAATAGTAGTAACAATGACAATAAAAATAACGTGCCTTTTCTAGGAAAGATTCATCCAGTAAATGTAAAACATACAATAATCCAAACTTAGATGTTTACAAAATAACTGAAAAATATTGTCCATTTTTATCTCAGATTTCAATACAAATTAAAAGCAGGGGATTTCACATAAATTTCATTGGAATTAAATGAGTTCTACGAGATTTTGGGGGTGACTAGGAAGGCGTCATGCTAAAGCTGTGAAATCATGCAGGCATTAATTTCAACTCTTATTAATAATTGCATTTCTCTTTCCAGCCACGAGGATTGGTTGAAAAATTCATAGGCTATGAAAGAATGATACTCGAGCTGTGAAAACTTGACTTGCATGCATTCATTTCAATTCTTCTTATTAATAACTGCATTGTTCCTTTTCAGGTAAACTGATATCTGACCATTCAAAGAAGATTCCAAAAGTAATTAGTAGCGACTTTTCTCTTGAAAATGAAAAAAAACATTGATCCTGTTCACCACATAGTGATGGATAACAGGCGACTGACTATAAAGCAAATAGCCAATACTATTAGTATATCCTGTAAGAGAGTTGAGAATATTCTTCACAATGAACTTCGAATGACGAAGGTTTCTGCTCGGTGGGTGCCGCGTCTTCTGACACCTGATCAAAAGCGCACCAGGCTGATCCCATGTCAGAAAAATCTGACAATGTTTAAAGTAGATCCTGCTGGTTTCCTTGAATGTTTCCTAACCCATGATGAATACTGAATTCATTACTTTCAGCCAAAGACATTCCATGAAGTCCTCTAGACACTCTCCAAAGGAAAATCAAGGTCGTTTCATCTGTAGTGAAGAGAATGACATCAGTTTTTTGGGATGCTAAAGGCATTGTGTTTATTGACTATCTTCAAAAGGGCCACACCATCAATAGAGAGTACTATGCGAACTTGCTGAGACAGTTATGAAAGGCCATCAAAACCAAACGCCTAGAAAACTGATGAAAGGAGTCTTGTTTCATCAGGACAACAACCCAGCACACAAGTCATTGGTTTCGATGGCTGTTGTGCGTGACTGTGGTTTTGGACTGGTTGATTTGACGATCATCTGTCCCCCAACATGAAAAAAACATTTGCCTGAAAACCAATATCGCAGTGATGATGACGTCATATCCGCTGTTGATGACTTTTTTAACTAACATGATGAACAGTCTTCTTTCAGCAGCCAGGTGTCAGTTTACCTGGAAAGAAACAATTCATTTATTAATAAGAAGAGTTGAAATGAATGCATCCAAGATTTCACAACTCTGGCACCACTATGAACATTTCAGTCACCCCACCCCTCCTTGTAAGTTGTCATCCAAAGGGGTACGTTCAAGTGAATACACTGGCGATATAGAAGAATAATTCCCAGTTAAACTTTACCAATTTTTGTTGGTGTCTTGGAAAGAGATTTGAGGTCTGGGGTCCGAATAGAATACGACTTTCTTCTGAGTGGCCAATTTCGAATATTTTTTTTGTTTGTTTTTTTATCCATTACTGCTTTTCAACGGACCAATTAGAAATAGTACTTGTCTGAATTGAACGTGTAACATCGCGAAAGGAGCTCGCAATTCCCAACATACTTCCAATCCGAAAAGAAGAACAGGTATTTTACCTTCTTCGGACTATGAACTTTTCAATCCAGTCTCCTATTTTAACCCATTAATAACCAGCGTCACATCCGACAGGAATGATAGGTTTTTAAAAAATCCAGTGTTAATTATAGGTTTCCACTTACAACCAATTAATGTCCACCGTTCCATTTGGTGGATGCTGGGCATCAAAAGTGGGGGGGGTTACTAAAATAAGTTTTTCATCTCGAACAATTCAAACTAAAATAAAAGGTTCATTGGTGTTTTTGAATTAAGTGCCTGAACAAAATAATAACTATTTCCATGAAATCTTGTCAATGTTAAAATATAAATAAACCATTAATTAAAGTTAAAATATAAATAAACTATTAATTAATGTTAAAATATAAATAAACCATTAATTAATGTTAAAATATAAATAAACCATTAATTAAAGTTAAAATATAAATAAACCATTAATTAATGTTAAAATATAAATAAACCATTAATTAATGTTAAAATATAAATAACCATTAATGGCCAACATATAAATAATATTTATCTAACAACAACCCAAAATAAAATTAACTGAAAATATTTCCTTAATGTTCATTTTCCTCATTTTGTTAATTCGTATTCTTAATAAGCAATGTAGGAGCTGTAACATGTTCTGGAGGGTTTGGGGGGGGGATAAGCCCCAAATTAACAAATAGGTGATCGTTTATTTGTCACCAGAGAGCAGTAATCTTCATATTTCCGTCTTCCTGTGAAATGAACTTTTGGTTAAATCTCCGTGGTTAACGCTAATTAAACAGAATAGCGACGAGTGAGCTTCGTTGCATGAATTAAATAAAAACGAATATTTATATGTTCGTCTAAAGTACCATGTGTGATACACTCATGGACGAATGGTCGGAAATCAGAGAGGTCCGCAACGCCATGTAATGCCCAAACCAGTAGGATGGATAGGTCGATTTTGGATCCGTAGTATTTCACTCAATTTGAAATTTGGGATTTGACATGATAAATAATGATACAAAATATTGTTTCCCAAATCATTTTTCATTTTTTTTAAGAAATGAGTTTAAAGATTAAATTTAGTTTCAAAATCTTAGCTTTGGAATTTAATTCTGTTGATCAGTGAAGGTCTTATAATACGGCCTTATAAAATTTATAATTTACTGAAGCTTTACAAATTGTATTTGGACAAGAAGCAAGGCACAAACAGATTATTACTAATTCATTGTGCCATCAAATAAGACCATCATTTACTTCAAAGGGAAATTATACTATTATAAAACAATAAAACAATTTAGTTACATTATAATATAATATATTATACAGTGAAATAGTTTCATTCCGATTTTCAATGAACAAGGCAAATTTAAAACATTTTGTCTTATAATTTGTTCCCAGCATTATTATGGTGTTATATACACTTTTATCTATTTTTTCATTAATTATGATCTAACAAATCATCTAACAAACTTTATTCATTGAAGAGACTTTTTAGTAATCTTTTACACATTTTTTTAAAGGTTTTACTTCCGCAAACAGTAAAAAAAGATGAATATTTTGCTTGTGGTGATTCATAATTAGAAATCTAGTTTGAATATATTTTCAATTCAATGTATCTGATAAAAAAACATGTCAACTTTATTTGGATTTATTTTTGAAATAGTAAAATTTAGAAGTCACTTTATAAGCAAAAAAAAACTGAAGAAAATTCGGAATTTCTCTACATTTTTTTCAGACGATCTTTAAAAGTAAATGCCCCAAAATGGGTAAAAGCTATGAATCTAATTTTTGGTGGCATCACTTTGCAGTCGGGGTGAAAGATGGCGTTTGGTGTGCTATGTCGACTTTCTAAAAAAAAGTGAAAAATCAACTTGCCCTAGTATCCCAGTCTTGTGTTTGTTTGAATCAAAATATTCAACCTGAAAAGTCCATTATTTTCTGTCGCGACTCGAAGTAAGGGGTGAGGGGTAGTCCTCTTTTTTCGAGACGACATGTTAGGTGGATTTGTTTTTGAAGTTACCGTCTTGCCTTTGCCTAAAAAGGAAGGACCTATTTGGCAGCAGGTGTTTTGCATTCATTTTTCATTCTCCTAGACTGGTTGCCAACCAAGGCTATAAGGCCCAATCTGTCTTGTTATTTTATCCATAGCTGGAGAGGAGAGATGGATTCATATTATTCTCAAGGGTATTAACACATGTGAGTTCAATCCCTGGGCTGGACAGTGTAAACCTTGGACTAAATGGAAACTGGATGAGTAATAACTGAGTAGTACTAAATAAGAACTAGTCGGAACTTGAATTATCTACGAGAGTAGATGAAATAACCGCAGCGACTAGCATTTAACGAAATCCAGATACGACAACAAAGATGAGTTCATTAATGTCACTGTTCAAAAAAGGCAAGTCTAATGAAAAGTGTATTCAGTAGATTCTAACATTTGTAGTAATAGTAATAAATGTAAAAAGAAAAATGTACTTTGTTTTAAGTTAACTTTTGACATTCGTACTATCATTTCTCAACCGGTTGTTTAAAGGAACAGGTTTTAAGAATCTCTTAGTTTTGCTTATCCCAGAAATGTATCTGATGTCCGTAGGGACCAGTCATCCTACAAAGACCAGTTCGCTCTTTGAACTGAGGCATATATATATATTGGGTTGAACATGTCTCACATTATTAGATACAACTGGTATGTAGAGAGGAAATGCTTGACGTGCAAAGTTATATGTAATGCAACACAACTGTGTGGTTTACATCGTTGGTCGACATCCCCATCAGAATCAGTAGTCGGTAATCGAACACATGTAAAAATAAAAACAAAAAAACACACACAGAATTTTCAACGCTGATTTTCAAAGTTTCTATACTGGAAAGGTTGGTAAGTGAATGTTTAAAAAACGAGTTTTAAAGAAAGAAAGAAAGAAAGAAAGAAGGTTTAAGAAAGAAAGAAAGAAAGAAAGAACGGTTTACGAAAGAAAGAAAGAAAGAAAGAAGAAATGTTTAAGAAAGAAAGAAAGAAAGAAGGTTTAAGAAAGAAAGAAAGAAAGAAAGAAAGAAGGTTTAAGAAAGAAAGAAAGAAAGAGGTTTAATAGGCAAAAAAGAAAGAAGGAAGAGACGATTAAGAAGCAAAGTAAAAACGGAAGAAAGAAAGAAAAAAGAAAAACGTTTAAAGAGGCAAAAAAAGGAAAAAGAACGAGAGAGACGGTTAAGAGGTAAAGGTGTTTCCACCCGGGGCACTGGTCAAAATTTACCCAGCCCCACAAAAGCGGATACAGAACTGTTTTTTTCCTCTCAGCCGAGTCTTTATCCGAAAACAGAGCCCCGACTGAGTCACCTTCTGCCAGAAGACAGAACTCTTGTGACCCTCTGCCCGAAGACGGAGGTTTTATTTTGACGCGAGCCTGGGATAGACTCCAAAGCGATACTATTTACCAACCTCCCCACAAGGCAGGATGGAGGACAAGTCCGATTTTTATGTAGGGTGTTTACAAGCCCGTAGGTTCGGGCAAAAATTCCCCGTAGATCCCGCATACACGGGATCGTGTTTGTCTATCTTCCGAGACGAGATGGCCCGTAGGCACAGCCTCATCTCGGTTCCTCTCTGCCTTCGAGCAGAGAGTTCGAGGAGCCTATCGCGATCCTGGCAACGAGCTGCTAGACCCCAACGAACTGATATTTACTGGTAGCCTCACTGCGGACTAGATGCGACACAAGGTCAAGTTTACTGTAGGTACCGAGAGTTTTCACCCGGGCCACTGGTCAAAATTTACCGAGGCCAGCTACAACGGGCTAGGGTACAGAACAAGTCTGTTTTTCTCAGCCGAAGACAGAGCCCTACTGAGTCATCCTCCGCCCTAAGACGGAAGGCTTGTCATCCTCTGCCCGAAGACAGAAGTCTTGTCTTGTCGCAAGCCAGACAGCGGACTGCTTGACTCTAACGGACTGGTATTTACCAACCTCCCCACAAAGCAGGATGTGGCACAAGGCCGATTTTTATGTCGGGCAATTTCGAGTCCGAAAGCTAAAGCCCAAATTCCCCGTAGACCTTGCATAAACGGGGTCGGGATTGTCTACCTACCCAAATGAGACTCTGTCGGTTGGCATAGCCTCGCCTGGGTTCCTCTCTGCTCGAAAGCAGAGAGTTCGACAAGTCACGCACGAGCTTCCTTGACTCACTTGGAGTTCTTTATTTAAGACGTCTTACCTAGTTCATTTTTGTTACCGGGGTTGGGGGATATTTACTCCATAACAGAAAGAAGGGACGGCTGAAAGAAAGAAAGAAAGAAAGAAAGAAAGAAAGAAAAGGCGCTTAAGAGGCAAAGGAAGAAAAAGAAAAGACGGTTAAAGGCAAAGAAAGAAAGAACAAAAAGTGAAGGTCTTGTTCCAAAATGATGTTTTTTTTTACTTCCTGTGTCAAAGAAGGAGAGAAAGTCCAGGGTTTAAACGATGGCCGTGTTTTCTTTTCTTGAATCCTCTCTTTACATTTTCTGTATTTGTGCTAGCGTCCTTACTGAAGTGAACCAAATACAAGAAATGTCATAATTAAATTATTTCTTTCAACTTCTTACGACGCCTCCTCCCAAGCGTCCCGATATGTATTTGGTACGCCATGTTTATTATTTTCCAAATAAGTAATTTATTCCCGAAATCACAAATTTGGTCCTAGAGATTACTGGCGTTTCGGCAAGGGCGTACTGAACAAAAACAAACCTCTTCCTCTCTTCAATCAATTTGAAGTGTTCTGATCTCTTGTAGATAAAGCCGAGTGTTTTATCCGGAAATTCACTACCACCCCCACCCGTGACTCATCTGAAGCATCTCGGCATTATTTCAGCCCCACCCACCCCTAGAACGGTGTCACTACTGAATGATATTCACATAATTCCGTCTATGGTTTAAGCTATGACTTCTAAACTAGATCCCCACAAGGTTTACAGATTCAACAGTCGTCCTGCAATTGGTTTAAAGAAATATTCTCCTGAACTGGCTCCTATTCTCTCGAAATCTTTGCAATAAATGCCTCACTACTTCTTACTTTCCAGCTTGTTGGATGTCATATTTGCTGTCTAAGAACTTTGGGGTAACCATTTGACTCCTCGAATTATAGCCCTATTAATCTCTTGCCTCTTTTTAACAAAGTATTACAAGCTCATCTAATCAATACTGAATTTGTTTAGCATTTCACACGACCTCCTTTTGGATAAACAATATGGCTTCTGCTTCTCCAGTTCTACCGCCGATGTATTAACGGCCATCACCGAATTTTTCTATCAAGCTTTAGATAAGAATTGCGAAGCTCGGGTTGTGGCCCCGGATATCTCAAAAACGATTCGACAGGGTTTGCCTAATAATTATTTTATTCTAGAAATAAATAAAATATACCGGTTGAATATATAAGTTGAAAAATTCCGACTATTTGCACTTGTATTTGGTACAAAATAACATTCTCCGGTTTACCAATTTGAAAAATAATAAACAGATGAGTAAACATTTATCCCTCAAATTTTGAAAATATTGTTACGTGAAATTATTGCATGAATCGCGTATTTAGAGATATTACTTGGGCAAAATTACTTTTGACACAAATCTATTTTGATTTGAAATCTCGAAAGAGACGAAATTGTTTTTTGCCTTTACTGGAGATAAATTATAGGTTAATCTAAAATAATTATTTTAAAATGTATTCAATAAATGACAATTTATATTTAAAATTATATTTTTACATATGTATTCACACGCGTAAAAGTTAATCTTTAAATAGTTCAAAGCCCCCAGTAACGATCTGAAATTATTTAACCTAAATCCAAAGTTCTACAACAATAAAAAAAATACTTTAAATAAAATAGATTGAACCACTTGCAAAAATTGAAGCTACTCTACTATTTAAATCATAGATCGGAAGGGAGAATGTGGATTTATGCCTTTTGCAAAGACGTAAGTGCGAAAGTTAACGCCTAGCCAGGTATTCGAACTCACTTCGCCGACTTTCCTATCACGCACCCTTGCGAAAAGGGATTTGGAAAATCATAAATTCAACGTAGACTGTCATGGTTATAGTAATATTAACCATTTCCCTACAAGGAAATATTTGGCATTCATTGATCGAGCAGCCAGTATTGTTTTCGGTTGAAATTTATATAAATTTATATAAATCGGTTTTTCGATTTCCAGTAGCTGTTATCGCTCTTTCTACTATTGATTGGTGTTTCCTTCCTAACCGTTGATTTGAAATGGTGGGGAATGCCAGCATCTTGATTATGTCATTATTTTTCCTTCAAGTTACATATGCTATTCTTTTTAGTGGTTGGTTTTCCTCAATTGATGTAGTTTTTGCTATCCAATACAGTTTTTTTTTGTGATTCTGTAGCGCCAACTGACAATAAAAGAAGGATGATCTTTGCCAACGTCCTCAGGCTACACACTCACTCAAAGCCGGTTTTAAACATTGATCTTAGAAAGCGGTTGTATACAGTTGATAGTTTAGATATTTCTGAACGAATTTGTCGCCGTGCATGACATCCATCTGTAGCATCAGTCCACAATCTTCAAAGAAGAGTGGCGTTTCCCAAGATCCTAAAATATATGGTATTCATTCGGTGAGGTTCGAACTTTCTACACTGTTGTCATAATTTGCTAGCACGCACAGCAAAATCTATGATACCCAATAAGGATAGATCTTAGTCGTAAAAGTTTGCACAGCTAGTGCGGTAACCATTACTCCATGGTAAGGCGCCTAGAAAGTAGCGTTTTAATTCACTCAGATCACAAGCGGAATTTGTATAAAAAGTCGGTGCCGGCTTTGTTCATGATGAGATGAAATGGTTTCAATGGATTATCAAGTAAAGATCTATTAGAATAAAAACGGACGCTAATGAAATTTGTTAAAGCAATTACCACTTTTCAAAAGATTTAACTCCACAAATAAGGTTAATATAACTTTGACGGTAGGAGTTTTTTTTCTGTCCTTTTTTTTTGGTTTTCTGTTTTCTTTAGAAACAAAAAAGTTATTTTTTCGGAAAGACACATGAAGTTAAAAGTGTTCAGATTATCACGTAATGAAAGCTTAGATGATTGTGAAGAACAAGCAATGGAACAATAAAAAAAAAAGAACTAACGGTTGGCAGGAACAAAACAAGGGCCATTACTGACAATTTCCGAGGAGGTTAATGTCCATAATGAAAAGATTTTTTTCCCTTTTATTTTATTTTAGTTTAGTTTATTTGAAAAAAAAACGAAGAAAAAAAATCGAAAGATAAAATCAAACGATCTGAATTCGCTTTCTTTCTTTCTTTAACGGGAATCCGAAACCTGATACTTTACATGTTCTTTTTTTTTAAAGACATGAGAATGAAATAAAATAGATTAATAAATAAATAAAATATATCGAAATAGAGAGAGAGAGAGAGAGAGTTAGAGCGTGTGTGTGTGAGAGAGAGAGGGGTGACTATGGTGGTAGTGGATTTCCAACAGTAAAATTCTAGAAAAGAAGACCACAGAATATTTGTTTGGATTCTTTTCTATTTTTTACAACTACCCCCCCCCCACACACACACACACCAAAAAACAAACAAAAAAGAACAGAAAAAAAACAAAAAAAAACACTAAAATTAAACTTTTTATAACTTTTTTTTCTCCATAAAATATGACATTTGCCAAACATCAACTTAATTCTAAGAATGGCGAAATGGATGAGAGAGTAATGCCGGTACCCAGGGTTATTTCAGGTTAGACTGTTTTATAGCGAGGCTAGGCTAGTTTATATACCCGGGTAAATATATACATAAAAGCCAGAATATATGACCCAGCACTAGGCCAGAATATATCCCCATTTTTCCCATA
This sequence comes from Acanthosepion esculentum, assembly GCA_964036315.1. NCBI lineage: Eukaryota > Metazoa > Mollusca > Cephalopoda > Sepiida > Sepiidae > Acanthosepion > Acanthosepion esculentum. The sequence goes on from OZ038493.1 coordinate 1,949,937, forward strand.
TGTGATAAGATGTGTATATGATTTACGAAGAGCACAACGGCCATAACGTTGTGATAATAAAAGCAATGAGGACGACATTAATTTGAATGTTAATTTAATCCGAATATTACAAGAATAAAGAATTTAATGTAATAGCAGATCCCAAAATACGATGTAGGCCTGGAGAAATATCATGTTGGGCTGGGGGTGAGCAATAAAATTGAATTTTATTGACTCCATCTTGATAATCTAAATGCCTTTATTTCAAAGACTGAAAAAACCCAAAAACTCTGGACTTTCTCACATTATTGTCACATTCAAGGATGTCAAATGAAACACTTTATTTAATCGACTCGCCTATTCACTTGACATTCCTTTCGGAGCAATCTCAAAAACATTTTGCATCAAATATTCCGTATAATCTTCATCTATCTCTCCTCTCATAAACATATGCGTATAGTTAAACGCCTTCTCTTTCTCAATCTCTCTCTCTCATATATATATATATATATATATATATATATATATATATATATATATATATATATATGTATATATATATATATATGAGAAGAAATATAGTCTTAAGATGTGCTATATTTATGGGATAAAGTGCTCAATATCAGAGATAGAGCGTGTGTAAATATAAAAGTGAACATAGAAGTCAACACTTAGAGGTGACCGCCTGTTTCATGCTAGATGCAATCGTCAGGCTTGACGATTGCACCTAGCATGAAACAGGCGGTCGCCTCTAAGTGTTGACTTCTATGTTCACTTTTATCTTTTATATATATATATATATATATGTATATATATATATATATATATATATATATAAATTAGTCCGATGAAGTTCTAAAGGACGAAACAAGTGACACAAAACCTTTTTCATTTTGTCATATATTTTTCACAATATTGTTCTTAATATATAAAAATTTATATATATATATATATATATATATATATATATATATATATATATATATATATATATATATATATATATATATATATATGTATGTATGTATGTGTGTATGTGTGTGTGTGTGTGTGTTAATTTGAAATACTGTTTTTGAAGCGAAAACTGATGGATTTTAGTGGTTTGCTGATAAGGAGGCATTTCAGGCAAGCAGGCTTTGTGGTAGAGTGAACTGGACAAATATCGACGACAGGAATAGAGCGTTCATAGAATTAATATGAAAAGGTTTGGCGGGGTTCGCTTAACTCATGTTTACTCTGGAGTTTCGTGGTTATATAGCCACGAAACTGCGAAATAAATATGAGTTAAGTGAAAAAAAAATTCAGATTAATTATATATATATATATATATATATATATATATATATATATATATATATATATATATATATATATATATATATATATATAAAAGGTGTGATAAAAAGTATCGTAGCTGGTGCTATAAAAAGAAAACTAAAACTACAACACAATTCGGCATTTAATCTCCTTCGAAATAGTCCCCTTTTTAAGACATGCATTTTATCCAGCGTCGTTTCCATTGATGGAAGCATTCCTGGAACTCATCTTTTTTTTTGCTATAGCGCGCAGCCGACTCGTCGCATTCTCTTGGATTTCCTCGATGTCTTGAAATCTTGTTCTTGATGTTTGGAAAGAGGAAATGATGCAAGGTGCCACATTTGGGGAAGAAGCTGTTTGCCGGGAATAATTGTGCTTGAGCCAAAACTGCATAAGCCATGGTCACTGATAGAACCTTGTAGTGCGGTGAGACGACCACACTCTACACACATTCCTTCCAAGTACTCATTTAAACAACGGAAGTGAGCAAGAGCGTTATATCTTAGTGAGCATGCGCGACATACTTTAAGGTTAATGTATACCAAGCAGCTTCACTTTGCATACTTTACATCTGTTACCATACAGTCCCGAAACAGTCCTGATTTTGATTTTGTTAAAAAAAGAACTCGCAACAGTCCCGATAATTTTGATCAAGATTTGGCTCCCAAATATTTTACTGAATTTTAATGAAAATAATTGCAGTTTTCTTGACTTAAAAACAAGATTCATGATTAAAAACAAAAGAAATATTAATGTTTATTGACTTAAAAGGATTAACAGTGAGCAACAAGTACAATAGACGACGGTTATAATTTTATACGGAAAACGTTAAAGATACCGGAGCGTACAGCTTTAAGTTTAATTTTTTGACGTTTGGTGTATTCTAAATCTAAAATGTAGCCGATTGCATTCAGTCTTCTAACGCTTTTGTTTTTATTTTAACTCGGTCGACCTTTCTAGTGAAACCACCCTGAGATAATTCAAAGTTTCACCCGGTTTCATTATCATCTCAATGTTAAATATGCAAAAGACACACAATGTTGACAGAAGACTAGAGCCAGAATATACCGAAAATGGAATACTACTGCCAGATATAGACAGGAGCTACACAGTCTTCACTTTCCACTCTCGATAGAGTCCAAAGGAGTCCTTGTGGACGGCGAATTATTTTCCACTCTAGAACTCCTTTCGCCACAGTTGCCAGACTCTCTCGCAAACTCTATTGTTAATTCCATGGAATGTGTTCAAACGAATTAAATTCTTTAGTTTCAGTAGTTCTAACCTTCACAGCTAAGACCATTGTAGCGAACCACCCTCGTTCCCTTTATTTCCTATTGGCGCGATGTAAATTCCACTCGAGCAGATTCTCCCCACGAACCGCTGCTTTGTGAAAAAACCGACTCCCAAGAGGTTGCTTCCCCGATCATTACAATCTCCACCTGTTCAAGTCTCGGGTTAACCGTTATCTTCTCACATATCCTCCAAACTGTGCCTCTTACTCTGTAACCATCTACCTCGAGTGGCTCACGGACAGGGTGAACATTATTGTTAAAAAGTGTTCTTTTTGGTACTATGTTCTTTAAAACTTCTTTGTGGCTTTACTGGCACAGGAAAGTAGGAAAGGAAAGTGATAAGAAAGGACTAAGCATCAACTGTAAGGAGACAGAATATATGGTTGTCAGTAAAAGGGACAGCCTAACATGTAAAGAGACAATATATGGTTGGCAGTAGAAGGGGCAGCCTGACATGTAAGGAGACAGAATATATGGTTGGCAGTAGAAGGGGCAGCCTGACATGTAAGGAGACAGAATATATGGTTGTCACTAAAATGGACAGCCTAATATGTGAATTACAAATTGGTGACAAATGCAAAAATTTAAATATCTTGGAAGTATATTAACATAAGATGGAAATGGTGACACCGAAATCCGAAGGCGGATTGGGATAGCGAATGATGCCTTCCAAAAGTTAAGCAAACTATTAAGAAACAGGAAAATTTCATTGGAAACGCGGAAAAACTACTGAACTGCTATGGAATATCGCTCCTCCCATATGGCAGTGAATACTGGACAATCTTATCACAGATGGAGAAGAGACTTGAAGCAACAGAAATGTAGTTCTACAGAAGGATGTTGAGAGTACCATAGACTGAACACGTGAGCAACGACGAAGTTTTAGAGAAGATGAAAACTAAACAAAAATGACACTTAAACTTAGCACCAGAAAAAACTTGAAATTTCTTGTGCACATAATGAAGAAAGAAGGCTTGGAAATCTTGACACTCTCAGGACATATATTGAAGGAAAACGGGACAAATGAAAGATGTGCGTAGCCCCTGCCTAACGAGCCTGTGTACATGGTCGGTAGAACAGGGATTAGGCGATATAGCAAAAAGACAAACGTTACTAACGGCTACAAAGGACAGGAAGCTGTGAGCGCCATGTTCGTCCACCTCCTGGGGGTAAACATGACACAAGAAGAGAGAGACGCTCAATTTCATTTTATTCAAATGGCGGTGTGTATGAAACTTTTGCATGTGCGCACTTGTGTATCTGTTAATTCAATGACGTAGCGAAAAATATTTCTGCAAAATTAGAAGAAAAAAAACTTAAAAAATAATTTTATTTATTACCACTTTCCTCTCATTCCACTTGTGCCATTTTTTCCTGTCGTTCTACTTGTGCCATTTTTCCTATCATTCCACTTATGTTATTTCCCACCTTTCATTCCACTTGTGCCATTTTCCTCTCTCATTTCACTTGTGCCATTTTTAGCTGAATTCAAATGTTTTTTTTCTTAAAGTTATGGTTAAAAGTGATGAACTGGACATTTACTTAGTGTCCATCTCTACACTGTCAGGCTGAAGGTAACAAAAAATCAATATATGAATAGATTTATAAAATAGATAAAAACAGAGCGGAATAATTATCCGTAGAATAGCAAAGTTCTCTCATTAATGGTAAGAAAAAAAATTGATTATTCTTATTTCATTTTTGGTATTTTATCTTACAGCCGTAAGCAAAGACTTTGACAAATATCTTTTCTTTTGATTTTTTCTTTTTTCTTTTCTTGTTTCCAACTTTATTATGTTATTGCTCAGCACAGGGTAGGAATTGTTCAGACCGTGTGAAAGAGGAATGTCTTATTTCAAACTCAGTCAAATTGTATGTGTACGTGAGTCTGTGCATGTGTTTGAGTATACATTACATGGCACATACATTCACTCACACAGAAACACACATATACACATATACATTATTACGTACACACTTGCAAAGTTAAACGCATTGTCTGACGGACAGCGAATCAACTGTTTTTTATAATATAGATTTTAGTTGAAGTAACGGAAATGTGGTTCTACGGAAGGATGGACTAAACATGTGAGCAATGATGAAGTTTTAGTTTGAATGATTGATTCGTTTTCTACGGTTTATCAACCCTTTGCAGGTTATTTAACGCCAGAAATTGTAAGAATTTTTTGAAATAATAATGATTTAGTACAAATCTTGCTATTTAACCCATATCTGGGAGGAGAAGAGGTGGATTTAAACCTTTCTCAAGGGTATTTTCGCGTAAGTGCAAATATCTTTTGGAAAAAAAACCCAACTGATATTGGAACTCGACTCTCCGACGCAGTTTTATAGAAAATGGAAACAAAAAGGACACTTATACTTAACACCAGGAAGAGATAGTTGAAATTTATAGGACAGATAACGATGAAAGAAGGCTTGGAAAATCTGTTACTCACAGGACAGATTGAAGGACAGAGGAAAACAAGGCATAACCTACTTAGTGAACTTGAGTAAATGGATGGTGGAATAAGGTTTATGAGAGATTAGGAGAGTCAAAATTAAGAGCTACAAAAGATAGGAAGCTGTGGAAAGCCATGAAAAAAGACGACAAACAATTTGAACTATTATTTAATTCAAAATGAGATGCGATTTTTTCGCAAGACAGCACTGTAATTTTGTTCATCGTTATTAGAATATCTAAAACGATGACCTTGAACCAATCAAATCTAAGTTGAGTAAATATTTTGGTTAGTTTTTATTCATGACTTTATCAGCTATTCAGTTTTTCATCTTCATTTTTATTGACCTGAGTGTCCAAATTTTGTCAAGCGCTAACTTGACGATTTCATAATGACAATGACCAATAAAACGTATCAAATGGCTGATGGAGTTTCCGAGGTTGTTCATTTTTCAAATATCAGTTAATAACTACTTAATAATGGCTCCGGCGTTTCATCTCGCTCCGACAATGTTAATTAACTTTGAGTCCCTTTCGCCGCTAATCACCTTTCATCTTCGCCTTTGACGACCCGACAAGTCTATCTCCTTGCCATTTCCCTGTCTCTCTTCTAATCGAATAAGTTGTTTGGTGGGCAGACGGCAAACAATTAGGACGATAACAATTGGGCGAGAGTGGAAACAAGAAGCGGGGGGGGGGAGGGGTCAGGGTGGACAACGTGGCTTAATTAGGAAGAGAAAGAATAAGGAAAATGCGAAAGAGCGAACGGCAAAGACCACTGATAGCTTTTAAAATGGCGAAGATGAGAGAGAAAGTGAAGACGATAAGGAAAAGAATAAAGAGCAGAGAAAATGATTAAAAAGGAAATAAATACAAGGAGAGGGAAAGTGAATGACAAAAAGAAGAGCAAAGAAAGAGACATGTAGAGGAATATGGAGATGAATACAGAGAAGAAAGAAAGAAAGAAAGTCAATGAAAAAAGAGATGGTGAGGTATACGGAGATGAGAGAGAGAAAGGAAGAAGAAGAAAAGTAGAAGAAGAAAAAAATGAAAAAGAAAATGTTAAAAGAAAAGAAAGAGCATGAAAAAGAAAGAAAGAGAAAAAGTATGAAAAAGAAGGAAAAAATAATACTCTGAAAAAGAAGAAAGAGAGCACAAAGAAGAAGAATAGAAGAAGGAAGAGGGAAAAGAAGACATTTAAGTAGAAAAAAGTTTCAAGACAGAAGACATTGAAGAAAAAGAAATGAAAAAAACACTATGGAAGAAAGCAATGAAAGAGAACAAGAAGAAAAATAAGACCAGAGTAAACATGGAAGAAGGGGATAGATTTTAAAGAAGAGGACACTGAAGATAAAAAGGAACAAAAAGAAATGAAGAAGAGACTGAGGAAGAAGCAGATTGTGATATTGAAGAAGGAGAAGAAGAATAATAATAAGAAGAATACTTTAAAGAAGAAACCAAAGGCAAAGTAATTTTTAAAATAGATTAAGAAGACTTTGAAAGCAAAATGATGATGAAAAAGAAAAAAAAATCAATGCAAAGTTGTCAAACGCAATCTGTTGTCATCCTGATTACTCTTCCTCTGTTCTCGTTCCCTGCCAATTGTTTCTGTTTCTGACTCTTTCACATCCAGTAAACCCTTGCGCATCAGTGGCTTTAAAGCCTTGCTTGGGGGGAACTTGATTAAAAAGAAGACGAAAATTTCAATGCAATGTCGTCAATCGCAATCTGTTGTCATCCTGATTACTCTTCCTCTGTTCTCGCTCCCTGCCAATTGTTCCTGTTTCTAACTCTTTCACACCCAGTAATCTCTTGCGTCTCAGTGGCTTTACTGCCTTCCTTGGGGTGAACTCGATTGAAAAGAAGGAGAAAATTTCAATGCAATGTCGTCAATAGCATTCTGTGGTCCTCCTGATTACACTTCGTCTGTTCTCGCTCCCTGCCAATTGTTCCTGTTTCTAACTCTTTCACACCCAGTAACCCATTGCGCCTCAGGGGCTTTACTGCCTTGCTTGGGGTGAACTTGATTAAAAAGAAGAAAATTTCAATGCAATGTCGTCAATCGCAATCTGTTGTCCTCCTGATTACTCCTCCTTTGTTCTCGCTCCCTGCCAATTGTTCCTGTTTCTAACTCTTTCACAGCCAGTAAACCCTTGCGCCTCAGTGGCTTTACAGCCTTCCTTGGGGTGAAATCGATTAAAAGGAAGAAGAAAATTTCATTGCAAAGTCGTCAATCGCAATCTGTGGTCCTCCTGATTACTCCTCCTTTGATCTCGCTCCCTGCCAATTGTTCCTGTTTCTAACTCTTTCACAGTCAGTAACCTCTTGCACCTCAGGGGCTTTACTGCCTTCCTTGGGGTGAACTCGATTAAAAAGAAGAAGAAAATTTAATTGCAAAGTCGTCAATCGCAATCTGTGGTCCTCCTGATTACTCCTCCTTTGTTCTCGCTCCCTGCCAATTGTTCGTGTTTCTAACTCTTTCACACCCAGTAACCCCTTGCGCCTCAGTGGCTTTACTGCCTTGCTTGGGGTGAACTCGATTAAAAAGAAGAAGAAAATTTCAATGCAATGTCGTCAAATCGCAATCTGTTGTCATCCTGATTACTCTTCCTCTGTTTTCGCTCCCTGCCAATTGTTGCTGTTTCTAACTCTTTCTCACCCAGTAACCCCTTGCGCCTCAGGGGCTTCACTGCCTTGCTTGGTGTGAACTCGATTAAAAAGAAGAAAATTTCACTGCAAAGTCGTCAATCGCAATCTGTTGTCCTCCTTATTACTCTTCCTCTGTTCTCGCTCCCTGCCAATTGTTCCTGTTTCTAACTCTTTCACGGCCAGTAACCCCTTGCGCCTCAGTGGCTTTACTGCCTTGCTTGGGGTGAACTCGATTAAAAAGAAGAAAATTTCATTGCAAAGTCGTCAATCGCAATCTGTGGTCCTCCTGATTACTCTTCCTTGTTCTCGCTACCTTTCAAATGTTCCTGTTTCTAACTCTTTCACAGCCAGTAACCCCTTGCGCCTCAGTGGCTTTACTGCCTTGCTTGGGGTGAACTCGATTAAAAAGAAGAAGTAAATTTCATTGCAAAGTCGTCAATCGCAATCTGTGGTCCTCCTGATTACTCTTCCTCTGTTTTCGCTCCCTGCCAATTGTTCCTGTTTCTAACTCTTTCTCACCCAGTAACCCCTTGCGCCTCAGGGGCTTCACTGCCTTGCTTGGTGTTAACTCGATTAAAAAGAAGAAGTAAATTTCATTGCAAAGTCGTCAATCGCAATCTGTTGTCCTCCTGATTACTCTTCCTTGTTCTCGCTACCTTTCAAATGTTCCTGTTTCTAACTCTTTCACAGCCAGTAACCCCTTGCGCCTCAGTGGCTTTACTGCCTTGCTTGGGTGAACTCGATTAAAAAGAAGAAGAAAATTTCATTGCAAAGTCGTCAATCGCAATCTGTGGTCCTCCTGATTACTCTTCCTTGTTCTCGCTACCTTTCAAATGTTCCTGTTTCTAACTCTTTCACAGCCAGTAACCCCTTGCGCCTCAGTGGCTTTACGGCCTTGCTTGGGGTGAACTCGATTAAAAAGAAGAAAATTTCATTGCAAAGTCGTCAATCGCAATCTGTGGTCCTCCTGATTACTCTTCCTTGTTCTCGCTACCTTTCAAATGTTCCTGTTTCTAACTCTTTCACAGCCAGTAACCCCTAGCGCCTCAGTGGCTTTAGTGCCTTGCTTGGGGTGAACTCGATTAAAAAGAAGAATAAAATTTCATTGCAAAGTCGTCAATCGCAATCTGTGGTCCTCCTGATTACTCTTCCTCTGTTTTCGCTCCCTGCCAATTGTTCCTGTTTCTAACTCTTTCTCACCCAGTAACCCCTTGCGCCTCAGGGGCTTCACTGCCTTGCTTGGTGTGAACTCGATTAAAAAGAAGAAGTAAATTTCAATGAAAAGTCGTCAATCGCAATCTGTGGTCCTCCTGATTACTCTTCCTTGTTCTCGCTACCTTTCAAATGTTCCTGTTTCTAACTCTTTCACAGCCAGTAACCCCTTGCGCCTCAGTGGCTTTACTGCCTTGCTTGGGGTGAACTCGATTAAAAAGAAGAAAATTTCATTGCAAAGTCGTCAATCGCAATCTATGGTCCTTCTGATTACTCTTCCTTGTTCTCGCTACCTTTCAAATGTTCCTGTTTCTAACTCTTTCACAGCCAGTAACCCCTTGCGCCTCAGTGGCTTTACTGCCTTGCTTGGTGTTAACTCGATTAAAAAGAAGAAGTAAATTTCATTGCAAAGTCGTCAATCGCAATCTGTTGTCCTCCTGATTACTCTTCCTCTGTTTTCGCTCCCTGCCAATTGTTCCTGTTTCTAACTCTTTCTCACCCAGTAACCCCTTGCGCCTCAGGGGCTTCACTGCCTTGCTTGGTGTTAACTCGATTAAAAAGAAGAAGTAAATTTCATTGCAAAGTCGTCAATCGCAATCTGTTGTCCTCCTGATTACTCTTCCTTGTTCTCGCTACCTTTCAAATGTTCCTGTTTCTAACTCTTTCACAGCCAGTAACCCCTTGCGCCTCAGTGGCTTTACTGCCTTGCTTGGGTGAACTCGATTAAAAAGAAGAAGAAAATTTCATTGCAAAGTCGTCAATCGCAATCTGTGGTCCTCCTGATTACTCTTCCTTGTTCTCGCTACCTTTCAAATGTTCCTGTTTCTAACTCTTTCACAGCCAGTAACCCCTTGCGCCTCAGTGGCTTTACGGCCTTGCTTGGGGTGAACTCGATTAAAAAGAAGAAAATTTCATTGCAAAGTCGTCAATCGCAATCTGTGGTCCTCCTGATTACTCTTCCTTGTTCTCGCTACCTTTCAAATGTTCCTGTTTCTAACTCTTTCACAGCCAGTAACCCCTAGCGCCTCAGTGGCTTTAGTGCCTTGCTTGGGGTGAACTCGATTAAAAAGAAGAATAAAATTTCATTGCAAAGTCGTCAATCGCAATCTGTGGTCCTCCTGATTACTCTTCCTCTGTTTTCGCTCCCTGCCAATTGTTCCTGTTTCTAACTCTTTCTCACCCAGTAACCCCTTGCGCCTCAGGGGCTTCACTGCCTTGCTTGGTGTGAACTCGATTAAAAAGAAGAAGTAAATTTCAATGAAAAGTCGTCAATCGCAATCTGTGGTCCTCCTGATTACTCTTCCTTGTTCTCGCTACCTTTCAAATGTTCCTGTTTCTAACTCTTTCACAGCCAGTAACCCCTTGCGCCTCAGTGGCTTTACTGCCTTGCTTGGGGTGAACTCGATTAAAAAGAAGAAAATTTCATTGCAAAGTCGTCAATCGCAATCTATGGTCCTTCTGATTACTCTTCCTTGTTCTCGCTACCTTTCAAATGTTCCTGTTTCTAACTCTTTCACAGCCAGTAACCCCTTGCGCCTCAGTGGCTTTACTGCCTTGCTTGGGGTGAACTCGATTAAAAAGAAGAAAATTTCATTGCAAAGTCGTCAATCGCAATCTATGGTCCTTCTGATTACTCTTCCTTGTTCTCGCTACCTTTCAAATGTTCCTGTTTCTAACTCTTTCACAGCCAGTAACCCCTTGCGCCTCAGTGGCTTTACTGCCTTGCTTGGGGTGAACTCGATTAAAAAGAAGAAGAAAATTTCATTGCAAAGTCGTCAATCGCAATCTGTTGTCCTCCTGATTACTCTTCCTCTGTTTTCGCTCCCTGCCAATTGTTCCTGTTTCTAACTCTTTCTCACCCAGTAACCCCTTGCGCCTCAGGGGCTTCACTGCCTTGCTTGGTGTTAACTCGATTAAAAAGAAGAAGTAAATTTCATTGCAAAGTCGTCAATCGCAATCTGTTGTCCTCCTGATTACTCTTCCTTGTTCTCGCTACCTTTCAAATGTTCCTGTTTCTAACTCTTTCACAGCCAGTAACCCCTTGCGCCTCAGTGGCTTTACTGCCTTGCTTGGGTGAACTCGATTAAAAAGAAGAAGAAAATTTCATTGCAAAGTCGTCAATCGCAATCTGTGGTCCTCCTGATTACTCTTCCTTGTTCTCGCTACCTTTCAAATGTTCCTGTTTCTAACTCTTTCACAGCCAGTAACCCCTTGCGCCTCAGTGGCTTTACGGCCTTGCTTGGGGTGAACTCGATTAAAAAGAAGAAAATTTCATTGCAAAGTCGTCAATCGCAATCTGTGGTCCTCCTGATTACTCTTCCTTGTTCTCGCTACCTTTCAAATGTTCCTGTTTCTAACTCTTTCACAGCCAGTAACCCCTAGCGCCTCAGTGGCTTTAGTGCCTTGCTTGGGGTGAACTCGATTAAAAAGAAGAATAAAATTTCATTGCAAAGTCGTCAATCGCAATCTGTGGTCCTCCTGATTACTCTTCCTCTGTTTTCGCTCCCTGCCAATTGTTCCTGTTTCTAACTCTTTCTCACCCAGTAACCCCTTGCGCCTCAGGGGCTTCACTGCCTTGCTTGGTGTGAACTCGATTAAAAAGAAGAAGTAAATTTCAATGAAAAGTCGTCAATCGCAATCTGTGGTCCTCCTGATTACTCTTCCTTGTTCTCGCTACCTTTCAAATGTTCCTGTTTCTAACTCTTTCACAGCCAGTAACCCCTTGCGCCTCAGTGGCTTTACTGCCTTGCTTGGGGTGAACTCGATTAAAAAGAAGAAAATTTCATTGCAAAGTCGTCAATCGCAATCTATGGTCCTTCTGATTACTCTTCCTTGTTCTCGCTACCTTTCAAATGTTCCTGTTTCTAACTCTTTCACAGCCAGTAACCCCTTGCGCCTCAGTGGCTTTACTGCCTTGCTTGGGGTGAACTCGATTAAAAAGAAGAAGAAAATTTCATTGCAAAGTCGTCAATCGCAATCTGTGGTCCTCCTGATTACTCTTCCTTGTTCTCGCTACCTTTCAAATGTTCCTGTTTCTAACTCTTTCACAGCCGGTAACCCCTTGCGCCTCAGTGGCTTTACTGCCTTGCTTGGGGTGAACTCGATTAAAAAGAAGAAAATTTCATTGCAAAGTCGTCAATCGCAATCTGTGGTCCTCCTGATTACTCTTCCTTGTTCTCGCTACCTTTCAAATGTTCCTGTTTCTAACTCTTTCACAGCCAGTAACCCCTTGCGCCTCAGTGGCTTTACTGCCTTGCTTGGGGTGAACTCGATTAAAAAGAAGAAAATTTCATTGCAAAGTCGTCAATCGCAATCTGTGGTCCTCCTGATTACTCTTCCTTGTTCTCGCTACTTTTCAAATGTTCCTGTTTCTAACTCTTTCACAGCCAGTAACCCCTTGCGCCTCAGTAGCTTTACTGCCTTGCTTGGGGTGAACTCGATTAAAAAGAAGAAGTAAATTTCAATGCAAAGTCGTCAATCGCAATCTGTGGTCCTCCTGATTACTCTTCCTCTGTTTTCGCTCCCTGCCAATTGTTCCTGTTTCTAACTCTTTCTCACCCAGTAACCCCTTGCGGCTCAGGGGCTTTACTGCCTTGCTTGGTGTGAACTCGATTAAAAAGAAGAAGAAAATTTCATGGCAAAGTCGTCAATCGCAATCTGTGGTCCTCCTTATTACTCTTCCTCTGTTCTCGCTCCCTGCCAATTGTTCCTGTTTCTAACTCTTTCACAGCCAGTAACCCCTTGCGCCTCAGTGGCTTTACTGCCTTGCTTGGGGTGAACTCGATTAAAAAGAAGAAGAAAATTTCATTGCAAAGTCGTCAATCGCAATCTGTGGTCCCCCCTGATTACTCTTCCTTGTTCTCGCTACCTTTCAAATGTTCCTGTTTCTAACTCTTTCACAGCCAGTAACCCCTTGCGCCTCAGTGGCTTTACTGCCTTGCTTGGGGTGAACTCGATTAAAAAGAAGAAGAAAATTTCATTGCAAAGTCGTCAATCGCAATCTGTTGTCATCCTGATTACTCTTCCTCTGTTCTCGCTCCCTTTCAAATGTTTCCGTTTCTAACTCTTTCACAGCCAGTAACCACTTGCGCCTCAGTGGCTTTACTGCCTTGCTTGAGGTGAACTCGATTAAAAAGAAGAAGTAAATTTCAATGCAAAATCGTCAATCGCAATCTGTTGTCCTCCTGATTACTCTTCCTTGTTCTCGCTACCTTTCAAATGTTCCTGTTTCTAACTCTTTCACAGCCAGTAACCCCTTGCGCCTCAGTGGCTTTACTGCCTTGCTTGGGGTGAACTCGATTAAAAAGAAGAAGAAAATTTCATTGCAAAGTCGTCAATCGCAATCTATGGTCCTCCTGATTACTCTTCCTTGTTCTCGCTACCTTTCAAATGTTCCTGTTTCTAACTCTTTCACAGCCAGTAACCCCTTGCGCCTCAGTGGCTTTACTGCCTTGCTTGGGGTGAACTCGATTAAAAAGAAGAAAATTTCATTGCAAAGTCGTCAATCGCAATCTGTGGTCCCCCCTGATTACTCTTCCTTGTTCTCGCTACCTTTCAAATGTTCCTGTTTCTAACTCTTTCACAGCCAGTAACCCCTTGCGCCTCAGTGGCTTTACTGCCTTGCTTGGGGTGAACTCGATTAAAAAGAAGAAGAAAATTTCATTGCAAAGTCGTCAATCGCAATCTGTTGTCATCCTGATTACTCTTCCTCTGTTCTCGCTCCCTTTCAAATGTTTCCGTTTCTAACTCTTTCACAGCCAGTAACCACTTGCGCCTCAGTGGCTTTACTGCCTTGCTTGAGGTGAACTCGATTAAAAAGAAGAAGTAAATTTCAATGCAAAATCGTCAATCGCAATCTGTTGTCCTCCTGATTACTCTTCCTTGTTCTCGCTACCTTTCAAATGTTCCTGTTTCTAACTCTTTCACAGCCAGTAACCCCTTGCGCCTCAGTGGCTTTCCTGCCTTGCTTGGGGTGAACTCGATTAAAAAGAAGAAGAAAATTTCATTGCAAAGTCGTCAATCGCAATCTGTTGTCCTCCTTATTACTCTTCCTCTGTTCTCGCTCCCTGCTAATTGTTCCTGTTTCTAACTCTTTCACAGCCAGTAACCCCTTGCGCCTCAGTGGCTTTACTGCCTTGCTTGGGGTGAACTCGATTAAAAAGAAGAAGAAAATTTCATTGCAAAGTCGTCAATCGCAATCTGTTGTCCTCCTTATTACTCTTCCTCTGTTCTCGCTCCCTGCCAATTGTTCCTGTTTCTAACTCTTTCACAGCCAGTAACCCCTTGCGCCTCAGTGGCTTTACTGCCTTGCTTGGGGTGAACTCGATTAAAAAGAAGAAGAAAATTTCATTGCAAAGTCGTCAATCGCAATCTGTTGTCCTCCTTATTACTCTTCCTCTGTTCTCGCTCCCTGCCAATTGTTCCTGTTTCTAACTCTTTCACGGCCAGTAACCCCTTGCGCCTCAGTGGCTTTACTGCCTTGCTTGGGGTGAACTCGATTAAAAAGAAGAAGAAAATTTCATTGCAAAGTCGTCAATCGCAATCTGTTGTCCTCCTTATTACTCTTCCTCTGTTCTCGCTCCCTGCCAATTGTTCCTGTTTCTAACTCTTTCACGGCCAGTAACCCCTTGCGCCTCAGTGGCTTTACTGCCTTGCTTGGGGTGAACTCGATTAAAAAGAAGAAGAAAATTTCATTGCAAAGTCGTCAATCGCAATCTGTTGTCCTCCTTATTACTCTTCCTCTGTTCTCGCTCCCTGCCAATTGTTCCTGTTTCTAACTCTTTCACGGCCAGTAACCCCTTGCGCCTCAGTGGCTTTACTGCCTTGCTTGGGGTGAACTCGATTAAAAAGAAGAAGAAAATTTCATTGCAAAGTCGTCAATCGCAATCTGTTGTCCTCCTTATTACTCTTCCTCTGTTCTCGCTCCCTGCCAATTGTTCCTGTTTCTAACTCTTTCACAGCCAGTAACCCCTTGCGCCTCAGTGGCTTTACTGCCTTGCTTGGGGTGAACTCGATTAAAAAGAAGAAGAAAATTTCATTGCAAAGTCGTCAATCGCAATCTGTTGTCCTCCTTATTACTCTTCCTCTGTTCTCGCTCCCTGCCAATTGTTCCTGTTTCTAACTCTTTCACAGCCAGTAACCCCTTGCGCCTCAGTGGCTTTACTGCCTTGCTTGGGGTGAACTCGATTAAAAAGAAGAAGAAAATTTCATTGCAAAGTCGTCAATCGCAATCAGTTTCCCTCCTGATTACTCTTCCTTGTTCTCGCTACCTTTCAAATGTTCCCGTTTCTAACTCTTTCACAGCCAGTAACCCCTTGCGCCTCAGTGACTTTACTGCCTTGCTTGGGGTGAACTCGATTAAAAAGAAAAAGAAATTCAATGCAATGTCGTCAATCGCAATCTGTTTTCATCCTGATTACTCTTCCTCTGTTCTCGCTCCCTGCCAATTGTTCCTGTTTCTAACTCTTTCACAGCCAGTAACCCCTTGCGCCTCAGGGGCTTTACTGCCTTGCTTGGGATGAACTCGATTAAAAAGAAGAAGAAAATTTCATTGCAAAGTCGTCAATCGCAATCTGTTTCCCTCCTGATTAATCTTCCTTGTTAGCACTACCTTTCAAATGTTCCCGTTTCTAACTCTTTCACAGCCAGTAACCCCTTGCGCCTCAGTGGCTTTACTGCCTTGCTTGGGGTGAACTCGATTAAAAAGAAGAAGAAAATTTCATTGCAAAGTCGTCAATAGCAATCTGTTGTCCTCCTGATTACTCTTCCTTGTTCTCGCTACCTTTCAAATGTTCCTGTTTCTAACTCTTTCACAGCCAGTAACCCCTTGCTCCTCAGTGGCTTTACTGCCTTGCTTGGGGTGAACTCGATTAAAAAGAAGAAGAAAATTTCATTGCAAAATCGTCAATCGCAATCTGTTTCCCTCCTGATTACTCTTCCTTGTTCTCACTACCTTTCAAATGTTCCCGTTTCTAACTCTTTCACAGCCAGTAACCCCTTGCGCCTCAGTGACTTTACTGCCTTGCTTGGGGTGAACTCGATTAAAAAGAAGAAGAATAATTCAATGCAATGTCGTCAATCGCAATCTGTTGTCATCCTGATTACTCTTCCTCTGTTCTCGCTCCCTTTCAAATGTTTCCGTTTCTAACTCTTTCACAGCCAGTAACCCCTTGCGCCTCAGTGGCTTTACTGCCTTGCTTGAGGTGAACTCGATTAAAAAGAAGAAGTAAATTTCAATGCAAAATCGTCAATCGCAATCTGTTGTCCTCCTGATTACTCTTCCTTGTTCTCGCTACCTTTCAAATGTTCCTGTTTCTAACTCTTTCACAGCCAGTAACCCCTTGCGCCTCAGTGGCTTTCCTGCCTTGCTTGGGGTGAACTCGATTAAAAAGAAGAAGAAAATTTCATTGCAAAGTCGTCAATCGCAATCTGTTTCCCTCCTGATTACTCTTCCTTGTTCTCGCTACCTTTCAAATGTTCCCGTTTCTAACTCTTTCACAGCCAGTAACCCCTTGCGCCTCAGTGGCGTTACTGCCTTGCTTGGGGTGAACTCGATTAAAAAGAAGAAGAAAATTTCATTGCAAAGTCGTCAATCGCAATCTGTTGTCATCCTGATTACTCTTCCTCCGTTCTCGCTCCCTGCCAATTGTTCCTGTTTCTAACTCTTTCACAGCCAGTAACCCCTTGCGCCTCAGTGGCTTTACTGCCTTGCTTGAGGTGAACTCGATTAAAAAGAAGAAGTAAATTTCAATGCAAAATCGTCAATCGCAATCTGTTGTCCTCCTGATTACTCTTCCTTGTTCTCGCTACCTTTCAAATGTTCCTGTTTCTAACTCTTTCACAGCCAGTAACCCCTTGCGCCTCAGTGGCTTTACTGCCTTGCTTGGGGTGAACTCGATTAAAAAGAAGAACTAAATTTCAATGCAAAGTCGTCAATCGCAATCTGTTGTCCTCCTGATTACTCTTCCTTGTTCTCGCTACCTTTCAAATGTTCCTGTTTCTAACTCTTTCACAGCCAGTAACCCCTTGCGCCTCAGTGGCTTTACTGCCTTGCTTGGGGTGAACTCGATTAAAAAAAAAGAAAATTTCATTGCAAAGTCGTCAATTGCAATCTGTGGTCCTCCTGATTACTCTTCCTTGTTCTCGCTACCTTTCAAATGTTCCTGTTTCTAACTCTTTCACAGCCAGTAACCCCTTGCGCCTCAGTGGCTTTACTGCCTTGCTTGGGGTGAACTCGATTAAAAAGAAGAAGTAAATTTCAATGCAAAGTCGTCAATCGCAATCTGTGGTCCTCCTGATTACTCTTCCTTGTTCTCGCTACCTTTCAAATGTTCCTGTTTCTAACTCTTTCACAGCCAGTAACCCCTTGCGCCTCAGTGGCTTTACTGCCTTGCTTGGGGTGAACTCGATTAAAAAGAAGAAGAAAATTTCATTGCAAAGTCGTCAATCGCAATCTGTTGTCCTCCTTATTACTCTTCCTCTGTTCTCGCTCCCTGCCAATTGTTCCTGTTTCTAACTCTTTCACAGCCAGTAACCCCTTGCGCCTCAGTGGCTTTACTGCCTTGCTTGGGGTGAACTCGATTAAAAAGAAGAAGAAAATTTCATTGCAAAGTCGTCAATCGCAATATGTGGTCCCCCCTGATTACTCTTCCTTGTTCTCGCTACCTTTCAAATGTTCCTGTTTCTAACTCTTTCACAGCCAGTAACCCCTTGCGCCTCAGTGGCTTTACTGCCTTGCTTGGGGTGAACTCGATTAAAAAGAAGAAGAAAATTTCATTGCAAAGTCGTCAATCGCAATCTGTTGTCCTCCTTATTACTCTTCCTCTGTTCTCGCTCCCTGCCAATTGTTCCTGTTTCTAACTCTTTCACAGCCAGTAACCCCTTGCGCCTCAGTGGCTTTACTGCCTTGCTTGGGGTGAACTCGATTAAAAAGAAGAAGAAAATTTCATTGCAAAGTCGTCAATCGCAATCTGTTTCCCTCCTGATTACTCTTCCTTGTTCTCACTACCTTTCAAATGTTCCCGTTTCTAACTCTTTCACAGCCAGTAACCCCTTGCGCCTCAGTGACTTTACTGCCTTGCTTGGGGTGAACTCGATTAAAAAGAAGAAGAAAAATTCAATGCAATGTCGTCAATCGCAATCTGTTGTCATCCTGATTACTCTTCCTCTGTTCTCGCTCCCTTTCAAATGTTTCCGTTTCTAACTCTTTCACAGCCAGTAACCACTTGCGCCTCAGTGGCTTTACTGCCTTGCTTGGGGTGAACTCGATTAAAAAGAAGAAGAAAATTTCATTGCAAAGTCGTCAATCGCAATATGTGGTCCCCCCTGATTACTCTTCCTTGTTCTCGCTACCTTTCAAATGTTCCTGTTTCTAACTCTTTCACAGCCAGTAACCCCTTGCGCCTCAGTGGCTTTACTGCCTTGCTTGGGGTGAACTCGATTAAAAAGAAGAAGAAAATTTCATTGCAAAGTCGTCAATCGCAATCTGTTGTCCTCCTTATTACTCTTCCTCTGTTCTCGCTCCCTGCCAATTGTTCCTGTTTCTAACTCTTTCACAGCCAGTAACCCCTTGCGCCTCAGTGGCTTTACTGCCTTGCTTGGGGTGAACTCGATTAAAAAGAAGAAGAAAATTTCATTGCAAAGTCGTCAATCGCAATCTGTTTCCCTCCTGATTACTCTTCCTTGTTCTCACTACCTTTCAAATGTTCCCGTTTCTAACTCTTTCACAGCCAGTAACCCCTTGCGCCTCAGTGACTTTACTGCCTTGCTTGGGGTGAACTCGATTAAAAAGAAGAAGAAAAATTCAATGCAATGTCGTCAATCGCAATCTGTTGTCATCCTGATTACTCTTCCTCTGTTCTCGCTCCCTTTCAAATGTTTCCGTTTCTAACTCTTTCACAGCCAGTAACCACTTGCGCCTCAGTGGCTTTACTGCCTTGCTTGAGGTGAACTCGATTAAAAAGAAGAAGTAAATTTCAATGCAAAATCGTCAATCGCAATCTGTTGTCCTCCTGATTACTCTTCCTTGTTCTCGCTACCTTTCAAATGTTCCTGTTTCTAACTCTTTCACAGCCAGTAACCCCTTGCGCCTCAGTGACTTTCCTGCCTTGCTTGGGGTGAACTCGATTAAAAAGAAGAAGAAAATTTCATTGCAAAGTCGTCAATCGCAATCTGTTTCCCTCCTGATTACTCTTCCTTGTTCTCGCTACCTTTCAAATGTTCCCGTTTCTAACTCTTTCACAGCCAGTAACCCCTTGCGCCTCAGTGGCGTTACTGCCTTGCTTGGGGTGAACTCGATTAAAAAGAAGAAGAAAATTTCATTGCAAAGTCGTCAATCGCAATCTGTTGTCATCCTGATTACTCTTCCTCCGTTCTCGCTCCCTGCCAATTGTTCCTGTTTCTAACTCTTTCACAGCCAGTAACCCCTTGCGCCTCAGTGGCTTTACTGCCTTGCTTGAGGTGAACTCGATTAAAAAGAAGAAGTAAATTTCAATGCAAAATCGTCAATCGCAATCTGTTGTCCTCCTGATTACTCTTCCTTGTTCTCGCTACCTTTCAAATGTTCCTGTCTCTAACTCTTTCACAGCCAGTAACCCCTTGCGCCTCAGTGGCTTTACTGCCTTGCTTGGGGTGAACTCGATTAAAAAGAAGAACTAAATTTCAATGCAAAGTCGTCAATCGCAATCTGTTGTCCTCCTGATTACTCTTCCTTGTTCTCGCTACCTTTCAAATGTTCCTGTTTCTAACTCTTTCACAGCCAGTAACCCCTTGCGCCTCAGTGGCTTTACTGCCTTGCTTGGGGTGAACTCGATTAAAAAAAAAGAAAATTTCATTGCAAAGTCGTCAATTGCAATCTGTGGTCCTCCTGATTACTCTTCCTTGTTCTCGCTACCTTTCAAATGTTCCTGTTTCTAACTCTTTCACAGCCAGTAACCCCTTGCGCCTCAGTGGCTTTACTGCCTTGCTTGGGGTGAACTCGATTAAAAAGAAGAAGAAAATTTCATTGCAAAGTCGTCAATCGCAATCTGTGGTCCTCCTGATTACTCTTCCTTGTTCTCGCTACCTTTCAAATGTTCCTGTTTCTAACTCTTTCACAGCCAGTAACCCCTTGCGCCTCAGTGGCTTTACTGCCTTGCTTGGGGTGAACTCGATTAAAAAGAAGAAGTAAATTTCAATGCAAAGTCGTCAATCGCAATCTGTGGTCCTCCTGATTACTCTTCCTTGTTCTCGCTACCTTTCAAATGTTCCTGTTTCTAACTCTTTCACAGCCAGTAACCCCTTGCGCCTCAGTGGCTTTACTGCCTTGCTTGGGGTGAACTCGATTAAAAAGAAGAAGAAAATTTCATTGCAAAGTCGTCAATAGCAATCTGTTGTCATCCTGATTACTCTTCCTCCGTTCTCGCTCCCTGCCAATTGTTCCTGTTTCTAACTCTTTCACAGCCAGTAACCCCTTGCGCCTCAGTGGCTTTACTGCCTTGCTTGAGGTGAACGCGATTAAAAAGAAGAAGTAAATTTCAATGCAAAATCGTCAATCGCAATCTGTTGTCCTCCTGATTACTCTTCCTTGTTCTCGCTACCTTTCAAATGTTCCGGTTTCTAACTCTTTCACAGCCAGTAACCCCTTGCGCCTCAGTGGCTTTACTGCCTTGCTTGGGGTGAACTCGATTAAAAAGAAGAAGTAAATTTCAATGCAAAGTCGTCAATCGCAATCTGTGGTCCTCCAGATTACTCTTCCTTGTTCTCGCTACCTTTCAAATGTTTCTGTTTCTCACTCTTTCACAGCCAGTAACCCCTTGCGCCTCAGTGGCGTTACTGCCTTGCTTGGGGTGAACTCGATTAAAAAGAAGAAGAAAATTTCATTGCAAAGTCGTCAATCGCAATCTGTTGTCATCCTGATTACTCTTCCTCCGTTCTCGCTCCCTGCCAATTGTTCCTGTTTCTAACTCTTTCACAGCCAGTAACCCCTTGCGCCTCAGTGGCTTTACTGCCTTGCTTGATGTGAACTCGATTAAAAAGAAGAAGTAAATTTCAATGCAAAGTCGTCAATCGCAATCTGTGGTCCTCCAGATTACTCTTCCTTGTTCTCGCTACCTTTCAAATGTTCCGGTTTCTAACTCTTTCACAGCCAGTAACCCCTTGCGCCTCAGTGGCTTTACTGCCTTGCTTGGGGTGAACTCGATTAAAAAGAAGAAGAAAATTTCATTGCAAAGTCGTCAATCGCAATCTGTGGTCCTCCTGATTACTCTTCCTTGTTCTCGCTACCTTTCAAATGTTCCTGTTTCTAACTCTTTCACAGCCAGTAACCCCTTGCGCCTCAGTGGCTTTACTGCCTTGCTTGGGGTGAACTCGATTAAAAAGAAGAAGAAAATTTCATTGCAAAGTCGTCAATCGCAATATGTGGTCCTCCTGATTACTCTTCCTTGTTCTCGCTACCTTTCAAATGTTCCTGTTTCTAACTCTTTCACAGCCAGTAACCCCTTGCGCCTCAGTGCCTTTACTGCCTTGCTTGTGGTGAACTCGATTAAAAAGAAGAAGAAAATTTCATTGCAACGTCGTCAATCGCAATCTGTGGTCCTCCTGATTACTCTTCCATGTTCTCGCTACCTTTCAAATGTTCCTGTTTCTAACTCTTTCACAGCCAGTAACCCCTTGCGCCTCAGTGGCTTTACTGGCTTCCTTGGGGTGAACTCGATTAAAAAGAAGAAGAACATTTCATTGCAAAGTCGTCAATCGCAATCTGTTGTCATCCTGATTACTCTTCCTCCGTTCTCGCTCCCTGCCAATTGTTCCTGTTTCTAACTCTTTCACAACCAGTAACCCCTTGCGCCTCAGTGGCTTTACTGCCTCGCTTGAGGTGAACTCGATTAAAAAGAAGAAGTAAATTTCAATGCAAAATCGTCATAATATAAAAAATGAAGAAAACTCTGAAGAAGAGACTTCAGAGATTAATTTGGACCTTAAAACAGAAGAATCAGAAACAGTGCATTTGCCAATTTTTAAATGAAGGAAAATGTCATTTTCGCTTAAATCTTGCCGGACCACTTTTAAGAAACAAATATGAAATTTTCAATGAAGCAGATTTTGTCCGATACATGAAACATTTTCGCTGAAAATAGTCTCTGAATTATTATATGTGGAAAATTCTGAGACCAGATAGTAATTCCCGTAGGTAGAAACTTAAGCAAAAATAAAAGAGTACGCCACCAAAAAAACGAGAAGGACCATTCTGCTTCTTCTCGGTCGTTCTAGAAAGACATATACAGTTGACCAAAAATCTGCTACGTTTCAGGAGGAATAACATCTGAGACGGTCAAAAATGAAAGTGCTTGAAGAAAGAAAGAAAAAAGATAGAAAGAAGATCAAAAGAAAAATAAGCTCAAATCAGGAATTGAAGAAAAAGGAGAGATTCTCGTTCAATGGTTTTGTGTTCCCATGTCATATTCCTTTTCTTGCGATTCCAAGTTTCCTACATCCATCCTCCATTTTTAATTGTCACCAGTAACTTATAACTTATACATGTAAATGAATATGTAACATTTTTCATATAGGATATATCTGTCAAATGTCAATATGAATAAAGACAAAAGGAAATCTTAGCTCTTTCGTCCTTTGCTTTCATAAAGTTACTCAAAGGAGGAAACGTGTTGGATCAGATTTCCTTTTGCCTTTATTCCTATAAATTCCTTTCTCTGCTAAATTTTTAAAAATAAAAATGCTTAGTTCACGGCCCTGTACTAAGAGATGCCTAGGTACCGGGAATTTCAACCATGCCGCAGTACATTCCTCGTTGCATTTAGTGCAATGAGAAACAGGATTATTGAATACAAACGCAAGTGTGACTTGCATTTTTGTGCCACTTTATGCCATTGTGGAGAATTGAGTAAATGCCATCAAAGGACATGTTCCCCAGTCTTCGGTTTGCGATCAAAGTGTAATATTTTCCCCCTCTTTTAGATTTATATAGGAAGCCTGATCCCGGGGATTCGAATTCTGCGGCTGTACCTCCTCTTATTGTGCAAAAGAGAGAGGGTTGGCGGATAGCGATACCTGCATGATTGTGGTGGCGGGTACTGGCCAGTTTCTGTCCTTTGCCTCCAGGCACCCAGCATTAAAACTGACCTTGTCTGACTTTCCCGCCAGAAATAATAAATACCGGATCAGAGTGTAGTATTTGCGTGATATCCAGCTTATGTAAACTGGAATCAGTTACGCTTCCGTATCGGAAAGCGTACACAATAATATTGACAGCGAAGGAGCCGGGGAAAGAAAAGGGAAAAGAGGAGGTGGAATAGAACGCAGAAGAGGAATGATAGGAGGTAAGAAATTTAAAGAAAGAAAAAAATAAAACTGCGTGAAAGGAAAAATAAATATTTCTTTAGATGGAATCAAAAGCAAACAAAATAAGATGAAAGATATACTTCTACGTTTTATGTCGCTTCATGTCTTAAGGACACCCCCCCCCCCCGACACCGCCTATCAATACGCCACATCATAGCCGGCGTCAACGGCGGAATATTTCCTTTTGGTCGCTTTATTTTATAAGGAAGAGAAGATAAGAAAGACACATGCAAACCGGTTGGCCAAAATATCATGTCGACGTGCTGACTTGCTTTAATATGAGATCTGAGTGCGGCCAATCATCTTAACCCTTTTGATTCTTGCAGCTTGTCTCTTGTATTCGCGCCTTTAACTTGAACAAACTATAATGCAGCACTGTCAGAATTCCACGCCTACTGGCTTCAAACCATCCCCACTCAGTTCGTGTATTAGAGTTCTGACCTGTAACCTGCTCAGTGCCTTGATTGGGGAGGGGTATACCATGTTTTGTAAGCTTGAATGCGCGGCTGGTGTAAAGAACAATGATTCTAAATTGTTATTCGGAGCGTCGAGTTCCAATTCTCATTGGGTTCGTTATATTCAGTTCCGCGCAAATACCCTTGGTTATGAATCCACCTCTTCTCCCTAAAGCTATGGGTTAATTAGTTAGACTTATATCACTAAACCATTGTTATCTCCATTAAAAAATTCTTACAGCCTAAAAATATTTTCTGGCTTTAAATAACCTGCAAGCAGGTTGATAAACCGTAGAAAACGAATCTCTCAATTTTCTTCACCTTCTATCAAACAGTAAAACTTACTACACCCTGTTACCAAACTTATTTCACCCGCTACATAAAAATATTTGTAGAAAAGACAGAGGGAAGCCACGTCACCTTGGTGAGAAAGTAACTGCAGTCGAAATGCCTGGTCATTGTAGATGCGTCTTTGGATTTTGTCAAGAATCTCAAGATGTGCAGCAGGAGCACCAGACCAGACATAGCTGCAGTATTTAATGCACAAACGAATGGGAAATTTGTAAATGTGCAAAATGGATTCCGACAAGAACATTTTTCTGGCAGGACACAGTGACCCAATTTTCCTTGCAGTAGATTGATTCGATGTAGTCGTTTCACTTCAAGTCAGTGGAAAACGCGAGCTCAAGGAGGCGCAGTGTGTTGCTCCCCTGGAGTCTAGCGTCAGACATGCTAATGGCAGGCAGAAAAGGCTCCGCATGGTAGTTAAATGAAAGCATTTTGTGATCGAAGAAAAATTATGTCAAAGAAAGAGCATTTAATTCCTGTTTCTTGAAGATATCAATAAAGAACGTGTTATTATTTACCTGTTGGAGTTATCGTTTCGCTTTCCACATAACCTCTGCGCATCCATGTCTTATTCATTTTAGTCGCAGATTTTCTTTGTGTAGCAAAACGGCTTCATTTCCGATCCATTTTTCTCTATCTTCATCGTTTCTCGTCTTGGCCAAGTTGTTCGGCGTCTGTGCTATTTGTGTGGAGCGGCAATCGCTGTATTAGTCTCGCAAATCGATTGAATCATTCAGTCAGAAAGTCATCAGCGGTGAATCTGCCTTTTAGTCTTTGTTCGTTCAGCCAGCGACTAAGGAAGACTTTCCTGGTTTACCCCTCTGAATGAATTTCGACTCACCACACATACCATTTTAGGAGAACATTATAAAAACGGTAAGAGGCTGCTGAAATTTCTGAGGCACGTAATGAGGAAGGAGGGCTTGGAAAATCTGATACTCACAGGACAGATTGAGGAAAAGAGGGACAGCGGAAAATAGCGCGAATTATACTTGATGAGCTGTCACCAAATGGCAGAACAGGGTTCGGAAGAAATAACAACAAAAAAACAAACAAACTTACAAGGGACAGAGAGAAGTGGAGGGCCATGATCGTCTACCTCCTGAAAGGACACGGAACATAAAAGAAGAAGAAATACGACAAAGAAATTTAACCTTTTGAGGTGAGGAGAATTATGATTACTGCTTTGATAAGGTATTACTCCAACATATTGTTGTTGCTTTTTATCACAATACTTTGGACCAATACACTCTTCATTATTCCTATTATTTTATTACTATAGTCCGACCTCTTTAATCCGGCAGCATTGAGACTAGGACACTGTGAGAAAACAGAAAATGCCGGATAACAGAAATCGCCCTTAAAAAATGTAAATATAGTTTTGATTGCAATTATATTCTATCATGTGTTATCAGAAGTAGAAGAAAGCTTAAAACAGAAAATAAAACAAGCATAAATGATTCTAAACAAAGGTTTTATTGCTACTCAGGCTAAAAAAAAGAAAAAAAAAGAATATATACTTAGTATCCTGAATGGGTAAATATGATGCAGCTATATATAAGAAATAAGTAAGACCGTATCACTAAAACACTCTGCTGCTGTCGGCCTCTGCGGACAGTTATAAACAACGCTGCTCCCGTAGCCGCTCAGCGAATTCCGGCTGAATAAAAAAAAAGAAGTGCCGGACCATTAGGAGCTATCGGATTATGGAATACCGGATTAAAGAGGTAGGACTGTAGTTTTACTTCATCTTATTATTGTTGCTTTTTATTACAACAATCTGGGTCAGTATGCTCTTCATTATTACTATTATTTTATTATTAATTTTATTGTTAATTTTTATCAATGTCTTGTCATATTTATTTTTGAAAATTCCTAATGTTTTTAAGTTCTCAACATAAGGTTCGATTTAAAATCTACCTATAACATATTATTACTACTACTGCTACTACTGCAACATCCGTCACTTTAATTGAAATCGAACCGCTCACTTTTTTCTTAAATAAAGAAGACATTTAATAAATATAAATTAAATGTGATGCAAGAATTCACGTTAATGATTATTTCCTAATAATGTATAATTCGATAAATACGCAGTTCAAATCTGTGATCATTTACTGGTTAAAAAGTCCCATTTAAGAATTAAATAATTAAGCCCTCGGCTGTTTGTAGCCACTTCCTAAGATCAATGGTGATAAAATCATTGAATGAGTAGAGCAAGAGGCTCTTGGGAAAGAGCATCCTTCTTTGAACATTGTGTATTGGCGCTACACAATCACAAAGATCTGCACCAAATAACTGTAACCTCATCACTTGAGGACTACCAACTGCAGCAATAAATAAAATGAATAGCACATGCAAATCGAAGATGTTGACATTTCCCACCACTTCGAATAAAAGGTTAGGAAGGAAACTCCTATCCATACTTGAAAGAGGGATAATACCTACTGGACTTGAGAAACCGGTTTTCCTAAAAAGAGAAAGATTTTATAAATTTCAACCGAAAACTGTAGTTGCTGCTTGGTCAATGAATGCCAAATGTTTCCTTATAGGGAAACGGCTAATATTGCCATTACCGTTTCTAAGTGAGCCTTCTGCGGGAATGAGTTTAAAATTCCCACCAGGTTTTCACAGTTATAATTAAATTCTGGTTAATATTTCTTTTATCGCAAATCCTAATCGTTAAATAACATTCCCGATAAGATTGTTGTGGGAATTATCCTTTTCTTAGGTAAAGCATTTAAAGGTAAATCCAATAAACAATATTTAAAAAAGAAACATGTTCAGGTGCCATGGGACTAACGAACGGTGTTATTGTCAATTGGTGCCATTAATCCGAGTCGTTGTAAAAAGCAGATTTGGGGAGAAAGCGAGAGAAAGGCAAATCATGCGAAACTGGATACAACCAGAGTAAATAAGACTGAACTATTTAGTGTTGTAGAGTAAAGATGGAAGATCTCATTAGATAATACAGGACTTCCACGGGCACACACTGGAGGCACACACTGGAGGTTAAACAGCTGAGTAGCTCGGGACCAAGTGGATTTTTGTATTTGTATCTGAAATATACAATTGTGTGAGTTGTGAAAGCTTTATCTTAGGAGCATCGCTTCTCGGCCTTTTGAAAGATTTCCGTGACCAGTTAATACTAACCATAGAGAGGGAAATGACGGGGAGTGTGGTTGGGAATAAGTGGTGGGGCCATCTTAAGTCAGTCATTAGGTCGTTTGCAGCTGATTATAGTCGACGGCTCAACAAAGATAGATTAGCAGCGCAAACGGCAGCCGAAGCTAGATTAGAGGGCGCTATCCAATCGGGAGATAGTGTAGAGGTCACAGTAGCTAGGGCCGAGCTGGCCTCCTCGCTTATCAAGAAGGACCAAGCTCTGGTAGTTAGGTCTAGACTAAAGAGAATATCTGCCGAGGCGACGAACATGGCCGCTGAACTGCGGCAGGAGGAGTTGCGCAGCGCTTCGGATCGATATCTCCCCAGTGTCACGACACCGGACGGACGACAAGCGACCACAAACGGAGGCATCTGCGAGGCCTTCCGGTCTTATTTCCGGGACCTCTTCACCAGGGAACCCGGACTGAGTTCTTCTCAGTTCGACGCCTATCTGGCCGACTTTGCTCGCCTCGAGTCGGTCGAAGCGGATATGTGCGAGGGGTCCATAACAGAAGAGGATGTCTGGGATGCGCTTAAGCTGGCCGGCCGAGACAAGACCCCGGGAATAGATGGACTTCCCTACGAGTTGTACTTGAGGCTGTCGCCCGTTTTTGTACCCCTGCTGACACTGATGTTTAACCACTGGCTGAAGAATGGGAATATACCCCAACACTTTACCAGGGGCGTGATCAAGTTGTTATGCAAGAACAAAAACGGAGGGGATGGGATAGATAATTTCCGCTCCTTGACTATGCTAAATGCAGATGTCAAGGTTTTGGCGAGGGTATTGGCCAACCGTTTGCAGCTTGTCATGTCTAGCCTGATTGGCCCCGAACAGACTTGTGCTGTGAAGGGCAGGACTATTCAGGACAACCTTCACATGATACGCCAGATCATAGAAAAAGTCGACGGAGAAGCCGCGCTGATCAATTTGGATCGTCCAAGGCATTCGATAGGGTGGGCCATCGCATCGAGGCTGTTCTCGCATCTGCCGGCTTTGGGCCGCACTTTCGCTCCTGGATCCGGCT
Source organism: Acanthosepion esculentum (assembly GCA_964036315.1). NCBI lineage: Eukaryota > Metazoa > Mollusca > Cephalopoda > Sepiida > Sepiidae > Acanthosepion > Acanthosepion esculentum. The sequence continues at coordinate 1,978,177 of OZ038493.1, forward strand.
CTTGTACAAGTCCCCTGGGGCTCTGGTCGAGGTAAACGGGGTGAGGTCGGAGCCTTTCTCTTTATCTCGCTCTATTCGTCAAGGTTGTCCACTTTCGCCTATGCTCTATGTGCTTGCTTTGGAGCCCTTCCTACGCAAGTTAAAGGCGAATCCGGTCCTTCGCGGAATCTCGGTGCCTGGCGCCACCAACGCTGCCAGGTATTCCGCCTATGCCGATGACGTGTCGGTGTTTGTTAAAAACACCACCGAAATCCACGAGGTTGGCAAGGAGATTTTCAGGTATGAGACGGTAGCGGGGGCCAAGATCAATCGCGATAAGTCTGTCGGCTTGCGGTTGGACGAGTGGGAGGGTGTTCCTCTCCCCGGACCATTCAGCTGGACGGACGGCCCCGTCAAGATACTCGGTATCTGGTTCGGGCCCGGACTTCAGCTGGACACCAACTGGTCGGAGGTTCGGAAGAGGGTCGAGGAAGCAGTTCGCCTGTGGACTCGAAGGAATCTATCCTTGAAGGGGAGGGCGGAAGTGTGCATTTCGTTCTCGTTACTCCTTTTCGATTTCCTTTGGAGAGGAAAGGCTCATCTGGTGCGTCGCGAGGTCTGCTGCCTCCATCCTACAGAAGGCGGTCTAGGTATGCCCAGCGTTGAGATTCGTCAACACACGCTGCGTTTGACGTTCCTGCAAAGGATGTTGTTCGAAGATGGCGAGGATGAGTAGTGCGTTTTCTGGAAGGAAGACGCTCGCCGAGCCTTCCCGTCTTTGGAAAGTGTGCATGCGGGAGAGGTGGAGGCAAACAGAACACCTGAAATCGAATGCCCTTTCTATCTGGAATGTCGAAATGCGCTGCGTCGCCTCTTAGAGGTGAAGGATCGCCTCTCCGACACCGAGGCGTTGTCTCAGAAGGCGTTATATCGGGTTCTAGTTAGGGTGGGGGCTAAAGACAAACTCCGGGACGAGCTCGGGCTTACGAACGAGGAGTTTCGCTCCGTAGTGCCGTAGGCGCCCGGGTTGAAATGCCTCAATAACGACGAGGCATCACTCACCTGGCAGGTGTTGCGAGGGGCTCTCTGGGTCGACAAGAAGCTTTACGCACGGGGCTGGTGGCCACGCCAATGTGCATGCGCTGCGGTGACTGGGAGGAGTCCATTGCGCACGCCTTCCTTCACTGTAGTGTCGTACACCCGCTGTGTCGGCTGATTGAAGGCTACATGGTTCGCATCTTGGGTGGAAAGTTCTTTGTCCTTGATGCCAGCACCGTTTGTTCCAATGTGGTGCCGCCAATGTCAAAGGACCAGCAGTATGTACTCTTGTATTTGCTTGGCATCATGCGAATGGTTGTGTGGACGACGCGACAGAAGGAATTTCACGGAGACGAGATGTTCTCCTCTTCTCAACTGGTCGCTTTCTTTAAGCATCAGCTTAAAGTCAAGATCAGGGCGGAAAAAGCGCGTCTCTCTTCGCTGAAATTCGGCAAATGTTGGGTGAGAGTTTTGCAATTGGTGCTTGTGAGAGGAGCTGACCTTGAGTGGTTATTAGACGCAACTTAGGAAAAAGGATTTTGAGCCACGGCTTGAAACCTCAGTCACCCCAGACTTGATTAAGGTAAGATAGGCGATTGACCAACTCTGTCAGAACTAGCTAGAGAATGCAAGTGTTTAGGCCCCCTTATTTGTCCCACATGTATTTATTACCCCATCCCCTCCCAACCCTTTTAGGTGACAGATGTTCTTGTTCTCTGGAGTGATCAGATATGACCAATGTCTGACATTTCTACCCAGTTAACCAGGATTTCTGCCGCAATTTCACCATTGGGCGGGACCCAATACTAACACATATTTATTTTGCAGGTTTCATTGCATATATTCATTGTATCCCCCGCCCTGTTTTTCTGTAAATAAAATTACATATTAGGATTCTAGTGGAATACTTGAGGTATTTTGGTAATTGTGGTGCGAGAGTTTTTGTTGCAAATGTGGTATTATGGTGAAAGGATTATTGTCAGTACGATTGGGTCCATGAGAGCGACTAGCTAGTTATGAATTAAGACTAGAGAAGACCACTCCTTTTCCCCACTCCCCCAACTTCGCCCTTGTGGCATATTTTGTATTTTATACGAATAAATATTAAGATCAATGTGTAGTATCTGTTCTCAGATTACTCGCTGAATGATAGCCTTTTGGCTGAGATTCGATCACTGATACAGGCCGGTCGCAGGGATTCGTCCCTGCGCTGGTAGCATCGCGGCTACGTCTAGCTATGACCAGCTTTGACCAGCTCTGACCAGCTTGGACAAGCTATGACCAGCTAAGACCAGCTATGACCAGCTATGACTAGCTATGACCAGCTCTGACCAGCTTGGACAAGCTAAGACCAGCTAAAGACCAGCGACCCGGGTGAAAACACTCGGGTCAACCCCCCTCCCTTCCCACATAAAAAAACCGACCTTGTGTCACAACCTGGCCCTGTGGGAGGTCAAGTAAATCCACGGCCTTTTGGCTAAGATCACGGTGTAGTATCTGTTCTCAGATTACTCGCTGAATGATCGCCTTTTGGCTGAGATTCGATCACTGATACATGCCTGGCACAGGGATTCGTCCCTGCGCTGGTAGTATCGCGGCTACGTCTAGCTATGACCAGCTTTGACCAGCTTTGACCAGCTATGACTAGCTATGACCAGCTCTGACCAGCTTGGACAAGCTAAGACCAGCTGAGACCCGCAAAGTCCATCGGCCCGGGTGGAAACACTCGGGTCCACACGTTAAAAACCGACCTTGTGTCACAACCTGACTCAGTGGGGGGGTGAAGTAGATACCAAGTGTAGTTTCTGTTCTCAGATCGCTTGCTTAATGATCGCCTTTTGGATGAGATTCGATCACTGATACATGCCTGGCACAGGGATTCGTCCCTGCGCTGGTAGTATCGCGGCTATGTCTAGCTATGACCAGCTTTGACCAGCTCCGCCCAGCTCGGACAAGCTATGACCAGCCAAGACCAGCTATGACTAGCTATGACCACCTCTGACCAGCTTGGACAAGCTAAGAACAGCAAAGACCAGCGGCCCGGGTGAAAACATCCGGGTCCCCACGTTAAAAACCGACCTTGTGTCACAACCTGACTCAGTGGGGGGTCAAGTAAATACCTCTCGGGTGAGATTCGATCACTTGACCTTGTGCTGGGGGTATCGCGGCTACGACTAACTTGGACTAGCTATGACAAGCCAAGAACAGCTATGACTAGCTTAGACCAGTTCTGACCAGCTTGGACAAGCTAAGACCAACTTAGACCAGTGGCCCGAGTGAAAACCCTCGGATCCCCACGTTAAAAACCGACCTTGTGTCACAACCTGGCTCAGTGGGGGGTCAAGTAAATCTCGCTTTATCTTAGGAGCGGTCTCCAACGACGAGCCGATGAGAAAAGAGACCCACGGGACGAATATCCGGAAAGAAAAAAAAATCGTCTTCTATTTGTTATACGTTCCTTGGGAGCGATTCTGGTTCGCTCCGCGGAAAACTACATAATGTCTATTTTGGGACACGGAAAAAGCAAGAGAATTAAAATGAAAGAGAGAACAATAAAAATTAATAATAAGTGACAATGTTTTATGTAAGAAATTCAGATAATATTACAAGATGTTTTCTAGTTTCGACATTGTGATTTTGAATGGATCTAATATTACTAGTGTAATGAAAAGCAAGAGAAATAAGATGAAAGAAACACTACTTAAAAAGAATAATCATTTGCAATACATCACTTTAGGAATTTAAATAATGTTCCAAGATGTTATTTTGTCTAGTCACTGGGACTTTGAAGATATGTAATCCAACTTGCTGAGCCCTTTCAGAAAGTTAGCGAATTTTGTTCTCCACAAATTCCTGTCTTTTATCACTTTATATTTTTTTTACCCTTTACCGTCCCACTTTATCCCTCGGTTCTACTCTCCATTCACACAAACTCGTTCAGTAAGTTATTCCTCTTGTTTCTTTTACTATCAGTATGTCCTGTGAGTGTTAAATTCTCTAGGCCCTCTTTCTCAGTGGCGGTTTGGCTAGGGTATCAGCTTGTCCGATGGCAAGTGTGCCCCTGATGGAGTGGGCTATCTATATCAAATAAAAAATGCAATAAAGAAACACAGAAAACTGTTTTAATAATAAAAAAAAGAATAAGAACTTGATAAAGTCATCTGCACACAATCAGTCCTCTCAAGTCCAATGTGAGAGGACATTTTCAAAGCTAAAGATCATAAAGACAAGGTTAAGAAATCTGGGTCCTCGACGTGGTGTAATGTTAATGAGTTTGACTTGCTTGATGAATTACGAGTGAATAGTGAGTCCGATGCTCACAGAGTGCTCCATATTTTCGGCCTTGTGCCACATCTAAGCTACACTTAAGAAAAATCATTTAGGTCACCTCAACGTGGTTTAATGGTTAGCACGCTTGTCTCGCTTGATTAATTATGTCGTGAGTCCGATGAATGCTGGGTGCTTCCATATTTTCGGCCTTGTGTCACATTTAAGCTATGATTAAAAAATAACCGCAAGGTTAAGAACTTCGCTGTCTTTATTGCCTTGCTTGCGATAAAAAGGAGATTTAATCTGTATTCATATTTCTAAAAACATAAGCTTTATTACATTTTTATGGTTATTTCTTCAAAATGTCTTCGAATCTAAAATTAAGATAAAAAAAAAAGGTTAATAAAAGAAGCAAAAACTTCGTTTATCGAATATATAAAAGACGTCTTAATTTTATGAAAGTCCCTTCAGGATTATCGAAGTAACAGGAAAGTATGAGAAATAAATAAGTGGCCAGCGGGTAGAACGCGAGTTTAAGTCTTTCTTTCTTGTTTCTCTCTTGACACACAGACATGTGTTTCTCTTTGGAGAGGCGACGAAAAAATGTGAACCCGTTTCAGAAGACTATTCAAAATATTCGTGATAAGATAAAAATCACGAGTTCAATTCATGACCCACGCCAAAAAAAAAAAAACGGTTGAGCATGAAAAACCATTCTGTTCTATTTAAGCAGGGGTGGGGGCGGTGGTCTATCGCGACTGGAGAATAAATCATTTCATAGCGAATTGGAAAGTGCTTCTCTGTCTGAGGACCACAGATAAGAAAAAGAAAAGAGAAAAATCAGATGGAAATACTTACGCATGATTTAATTTTTCTTCTTGTTTGAATATTGTAATATCCGCATACCTTTCTTTCGTTTCAGTTAATTTCGTTTTAGCATTCTTTCCTCATTTTCTTTCTTTCTCTCTTTCTTTCGGTCTTTACCGCTGTATTCCGTAATTTTTCTTCGTGTCTTTTCCTCCTACTTTTTCCTTCCTTTCTTTCTTTCGTTTTTCTACCTCTTTATTCAGTCATTTTTCTTACTTTTTTCTTTCTTTCTTTCTTTATTTCTGTTACTGATTTGCCTTTAATTTTCCTTTTCCCTGTTCTCCCAGTTTGATTCTCTTTTCTTTCATTCTTTCTTTCTTCAATCAATTTTCCTTTACATTTTTTTATCTTTCTTTCTTTTTCCCTTATACCCTCTCCGCTTTTCTTTCTTTGCTTCTTTTATCGATTTCCCTCTCTCTTCATTTCTCCTTCGTTTCTTTCATCTTTACTCTTAAATTTTCTATTTTCGTCTGTTCCACTTTTCCTTCTTTCTTCTTTGTTTCTTTCTTTTTGTTTGTTCCCCTTATAATTCTTTCTTTCTTTCATTCTTTCTTTCATTCTTTCTTTCATTCTTTATGAGTATTTATTTATCCTCTTCTTTATCTCTTTCTTCTTTCTCCAACGTGTATCTTTTGTTGGTTTTTTTTTTTTCACTATCAATTCCAAAAGTGAGATTTTTTAGATCAAACGTAGAATATAAAATGAGTCACTTTACTGGTTGTATTTCTTTCTAAACCGTTTTTAAGCTTTTTTATTTATTCCCTTTATGATAAAATTCCGTTGCAATTAAATCGCATCGCATCTTTAAATTTTACAAAATAGTAACAGAGCAAAATCACTTATCAAAAATTTACTTATTAGTGATTTCCAAAAGTCTTTTAACAGAGGATGTAAAAAGCAACACCGAAATACAAACCCGCATTGGACCAAAGAAAGATGCCTTCCAAACGCTAAGCAAAGAGCGAAATGTGATATTCATCTACTGGCACGGGATGCTGGACCGGGATGAAGAGAAAACTAGAAGCAACGAATCCCATGGACGAAGCGAGTAAGCAACGTGGAAGTCTTGAAGAACATAGGAACTCACCAATGGGATACGAAAGAAATGAGGGTGGTTTGCTACCATGGGCGTGGCATGGCGTGTCTTAACCGTGAAGGTTAGAACTTGTTGGACTAAGGAACGTAGTTTATCTGAACGGAAGATCATAGAAATAACGAAACAATTGTGAGTATATTTTTGTTCGTTATGACGCAGTAAAAAATCCTTGGTTCCGTGTTATAAAGGACTTTTCTTTGTTGTTTCACAATGGTGTTCACCCTGTACAAGGACAAAGAGCAACTCGAGGTAGAGGCTTACAGAGTAAGAGGAAGAGATTATGTGGATATGTGTGGAAAATAAAGGTTAAGCCTAGACTTGAACAGGTTACGATTGTAGTGATCGAGAAAACATCCTATTGGGAGTCAGTTCCAAAGAACAGCAGTTAGTGGAAAGAAGCTGTTCGAGTGGAACTTACATCTCACCAACTTGAATAGCAACTTGATTACACCCCTGGTGAAGCGCTGAGGTATAGACCCCTGCTTCATCCAGTTGTTGAAAATCAGTTCCAGCAAAGGAACAAAAACGGGCGACTGCCTCAAGTAAACTTCGTACGAAAGACCATATAATCCCGGAAATTTATCCCGGTCAACCGGTTTCAACGCTTCCCATATTTCCGACTCTGTGATGGGACCCTCGCACCCAGCCGTTTCAGCTGCCTCAAGATTGGGAAAGTCAGCTAAATAGGCGCCGAACTGAGCAGGGTTCAAACTGGGCTCCCTGGTGAAAAGTTCCTGAAAGTAATCAGGAAAAGCCTTACATATGCCCGCGTTTGAAGTCACGGTCCGCTTATCCGGCAATGTGACGCACGCGATATGTCGCCGAGATGCATTCCAAGACAATCTCCGCGAGCAACTCAGCGGCCATATTCGTCGCCTCAGAGGACATTCTATTTAACCTAGCCCTAACTACCAGAGCTTGATCCTTCTTGATAAACAAGGAGGACAACTGCCTTAGCTAAGGCTATTTCCCCAATATCACGGGATTTCACTGCCCGATCTACTTTTTGCTCTAAAGCCGTTTACGCCACTAATCTATCTAGATTGAGTCGACGGCTAAAATCAACAGCAATCATTCTAATTTTGGATTTTAAATTGTCCCCCCAGGCATACCCAATAACCGCCCCCGTCAATTCCCTCAGCATCATTAGTACCAAATAGTGAGCAGGTTAAATTCCAGTAGCCAGTCAACCTAACCTTAGGCTTATCTAAGTTTACACGGACCCGGACAAGCCTATGGTCCGAATAAACTATGTAATGAAAACTTGGACACAATAAGAGCACTACATACGATTTATATCGGGGTCAAGGACGAAATTCCAATCTCCCGCTAAAACTACCCGATGAGATGTCATCAAAAACGGCTCGATCTGCCCCCAAAAAGCAGGCCGCTTAGAATGGGCGAATAAACGCCAATGAGACGTAGAGCCTTATCCTTTATGGTAACATCCAGCACGCAAAGCCTGCCCGTCGGATCTGCCTTCAAAGACTTGCTCACCAGCCAAGAGACACCTCTCGAACTACCATCAAAACATGCTGAATAGAGGGAGAACCCCCTAGACAGAATGTCCTCATAGTCATGAGTAGAAAAACGAGTCTCTTGTACACAACAAATATTCACTCCAGGACGCTGAAGGTCCCGAAGGAGCCTCGCCCTGCGAGACTCCGCCCTCAGGCCTCGGACATTCAGACTAGCTAACCAGAGAGCCATAATGAAACCGATTAGTGTTGCTCTCCTGCATTAAACATGTACTGGGAAATGACACCAACGGCCTCTCCCATCGAACCTGTTCCCATCTCAGTTTTGATGGTACGGTCGGGAGACAGGCCGCCAATGTCCAAAGGGAAAGTTAATTTCAACGCTCTATACAGGGACGGGTGAACAAAAAGCGGAAACCTCCTTGAACAAAATTCTTGTAATTTTTTCACTGTGTCATTATCGAAACAGGCCATGGGCAGAAACATCCCGAAGACTTCATTAGCCTCCGCATCCATGGCCCAAATTTGTTGACCGGCTTCGCCTCCTCTGACGACAGTTAAGACCCTTTTAGCGTTGCGGAAATTTCTAGGGTCTTCGATGTCAAGGTTGTTAATCTTCCTGAAATTAACCATGGATTTAATGTTCCTCATTTTTTTTGTGTATTGTAAGGTCTTGTATTATACTTGTTTAGAGACTCGACACACGTTTTCCTCTGTGTTAAATATGGGTTTAGGCTTCTTATGAGATGAAGGCTCTATATTTTCTGTAGATGGGCTTCTTTGCCTTTTGGCATTGTCAGACTTTTTTGGTGTTGCTGCGGGAGTTTTGACAGGGGATGATTTGGGGCTAATAGCGATAGTTGAAGTTTGGTCTTTGGCAGGTGAAACTGATGGGGGCCTTTTATAATGTTGTCATTTTTGTGGGAGATGGAGATGAGGATCTTAAGACTGGAGGAGGTCAAGATGTGTTGTTTGGCTGATGAGGGAGACGGTGCTGAGGAGTTGGTGCCAGATTTTTTTCCATGATTATTTTGTTTGAGCGAATCTTTGAGTTGTCGAAATTTTTCTGCTTTCTCAAAAGATGGTTCATATTTTTGCTTTTGCTGTCGTAATTTTTATGAATAGCTGGTCGGGGAGGCTCCCTTAGAACTGCTTGAGGGAGTGGGACTGTTTGTGTCTTTACTCGTTGGGACTTCATTGGGACGAGGACCCGCTACCCGGAGTTTCCCTCTAGCTTTACCAACAATCTGCCATTACCCCTTTTCCTCCTCCACACCCGCACTAGCGGTGGGAAAAGGCTTTCCGGGGAATGGGGCCGTGAGACGGACCCAACCGGTGGTTTTACCACACCGGTCCCGGCTGTTGGCATGCCTATAACAAGCGAGACGGAAACAACAGATTCAGTCTGGGGGGGATTTGGGTCGGTGGGGGCCAGAACTCCAGAGGCCTTCATCTCTGGGCAGGAAGAGGACAGGTGACCAGTCTGTCCACACTTCCAGCAAGCCGGTCTTCGACCTGTTACTATGATCGGCATCTTCTGGCCCTCAACATCCAAGCAGTTAAGGGACCTCTTAAACTGAAACCTTGGTCCTACGCCTGCCTTGATATTCGTTCCTCAGTATAAGATCTTTTGTTATAAGGTCGCGAGTGCTCACCGCTTCACAGTCGGCAGGCGTGGGTAACAGTATGTCCCACATGAAGAAGCCTTGCCTTTAATGACTCTCTGTGGTTTAAGCCCCAGGGACGTCAACGATTTTATGACGGTGTCTTTTGTAGAGCAACAAATTTTGTGCGAACGCTTGTCCACCACAAAGACCGACACAATTTTTTTCTCAACCTTTTGTAGTTTCTCAAGGTTTATCAAGAGCCCATCTTTTGTAATAAGATGGGGTAGCTTTTAGCTTTCTCAAGGAACTCCGTGATGTTGATGCTGCATTTAGGTGGGGACGACCAGCAAGAGGACGTCTCCCCGACCGCTTCTTTTTTTATCATCTTTGTTGGTATTGTCCGTTTTAGGGTATTTTCTTGGAGTGTCTTGGCTTATTTCGGCTTCCATAATCTTTTCCTTATTTTGGCCTGATTCGGCCTCCATGCTTTCAGCTGGAATATGGGAATTTTCGCTCGTTTCCGCTAAATCCTTTTGAACTTTTTAGCCATTATCGGCCACCATACTTGTCGACGATTCATTAACTATTTCTGTATTTTTATTTTATTCAGATTTATCAGGTGGCTCAGATTTCTTTTCTTAGTTCCGAATAAGTTCTTTTTAACGCACTTTTTTGGGAGCCATTTTTAAAACACTTAAAGGTTTTTTGCTTTATTTAAATTCCTTTTCCTTTTACAAAAATAAAGTATTAAAGAAATTAAAGGATAAATAAATCACAAAAAAACAAATACATTAAGACAGTTGGACGTGCAAAAGACAAAACCTTACGCAAAATACAAACGAGAATAAGACGTTGAACTTTAAAAAGGCGTACAAAAATAAATATACAAATTTCCTTTAAAAAGGACTATAGAAAAGGAATAAAATACAACAATAAAATAATACAGCAATAGAACTAAAAAACCAAAGAAAAAACAGAACTAATACGAAACTAAACAATCACAAAATCAAATATGGCCGCTGTAAATACCAAGTCAGCCCGTTAAGGAAGAAAAACAAAACGGAAAAAACGGACGTATTAGACAAAAATTCCAAATACAAGAAAATTAAAAATAAATATATACACAAAAGATTTAACAAGTACAACGAAGAAAACTTAACGGATATTTAAAAAAGAACAACAAACAACGAAATAACACATAACGTAAACAAAGAAAAAAAAAGTCTGACGTAAATAAAACAGATAAACTCTAACTGGGGATTGCAGAAGATTAAAAAGAAACGGAAAATATAAAATATTAATTTTAAAATAAAATCAAAAAGCTAATAATAAAAGATTAAGAGAAGAAAAAAGAGAAAGAAAAATGGGGAGAGTAAGAAATTGAAAAAGAAAAAATCGAAAAACTTTTCAAAAATCAGTCAGTACAAAATTGAAACGTAAGAAAAATTAAAATAAAAAAACAGAAACGAAATGGAGTTCACAAAATAATCCAGGTAATTAGTAGCACAAATATTCAGGTGACAAACACCGAACGGTATAAGATCTGAAAAAGACAGCTTGCTAAACATTACACCGCCTCGAGGTGCTCTGTATGCATCAATATATATATATATATATATATATATATATATATATATATATATATATATATATATATATATATATATCAAAATATATATATATATATATATATATATATCAAAATATATATATATATATATATATATATATATATCAAAATATATATATATATATATATATATATATATATATATATATATATATATATATATATATATATATATATATATATATATATATATATATATATATCAACGGCTTCAGGGTAAAATTTCCGACTGACGCGAATCCAGCCGGTTTTCGATTCTAGCCAGAGGCAACCGGACGTCTAGCCACACAGATGAGCTTGTGATACAGCGAAAAAGTCTGTCTGTGGATGACAATATATATATATATATATATATATATATATATATATATATATATATATATATATATATATATATATATATATAGATATATTGGTCTTGACAACTAAGTTCCAGCCGTTTTTTTAAATTTTGGAATCTATTGCATTTTTAAATTTTGAGATCTATTTTTTTGAGAATTCTATTTTGGAATCATTTTGTAAACTATTTTATTTTTTTGTTTTTTCGAGTTAATTTCAGTTAATTTCTGTTTATTTTCAAATCATTACTGAATGTCAAGTTTAGACAAATGAGCATTTTCGACACCTCCTTTTTTGACATTAATCAAGGTCCTAAGACCGCAAAAGCTACTCGCGACATTTGTGCTGCGTATGGAGAAGATGCTATAGGTGAAAGAACTGGTCGTGATTGGTATGTGTTATGCTCCAGGTTCCTTGTACCACGGTGATGGTCCAAGGTAGAACCAATGAAGAATAATTGGAACACAGGTATGGAATAACACAGATATATTACAAACAGAATATGTACAAAAGAAGTAGAAGTGTTAGTAATAACAATCAGGTTAGGTTAGAGAGAACTATGTTGTCTCGACCAGTATCACTATTCCAATGTCTTACAGTAATCGTCTGACGCGACTCTGTCTCTGACGGACTCACTCACTGACTCTGTGTCGATATTTAACATTCCCACCCACACAGACACGGGTCGAATGTGGCACGAGGTCAGTTTAACGTGGGCTAACCGAAAATATACCCATTAGAACCCGTATACACGGGTTCAGGGTCTGTCTACCTCCCCGGACGGCACTTTTCCCAGCGGCAAAGCCCCGTCCGAATTCCACCCCGTCGAGGCGGAGAGTTCGACAGCAAAGAACAGTCTAAACGACTATTCCGACACTGACGCAGTGTCGATGTTTAACAACACTCCCACGTGTGTCGGATGTGGCACAAGGCCGGTTTAGTGTGGCCTTACCGAGCCCGTAGGCTCGGGCAAAAATATACCCATTAGAACCCGTATATACGGGTTCTGGGACTTCCTACCACCCCGGACGGCACTTTGCCCTGCGGCAAAACTCCGTCCGAGTTCCTGTCCGTCGAGGCAGAGAGTTCGACAGCAAAGAACAGTCTGAACGGCTGTTCCGACACTGGAGCAGTGTCGGTATTTAACAACACTCCCACGTGTGTCGGATGTGGCACAAGGCCGTTGTAATGTGGGCTTACCAAGCCCGTAGGCTCGGGCAAAAATATACCCATTAGAACCCGTATACACGGTTTCAGGGACTGCCTACCTCCCGGGACGGCACTTTTCCCTGCGGCAAAGCCCCGTCCGAATTCCTCCCCGTTGAGGCGGAGAGTTCGACAGCAAAGAACAGTCTAAACGACTGTTCCGACACTGACGCAGTGTCGATGTTTAACAACACTCCCACGTGTGTCGGATGTGGCACAAGGCCGGTTTAGTGTGGCCTTACCGAGCCCGTAGGCTCGGGCAAAAATATACCCATTAGAACCCGTATATACGGGTTCAGGTTCTGTCTACCTCCCCGGACGAAACTTTGCCCTGCGGCAAAGCCCCGTCCGATTTCCTCCCCGCCGATGCGAAGAGTTCGACAGCAAAGAACAGTCTGAACGGCTGTTCCGACACTGGGGCAGTGTCGGTATTTAACAACACTCCTATGTGTCGGATGTGACACAAGGCCGGTTTAGTGTGGGCTTACCGAGCCCGTAGGCTCGGGCAAAAATATACCCTTTAGAAGCCGTATATACGGGTTCTGGGACTGTCTACCTCCCCGGACGAAACTTTGCCCTGCGGCAAAGCACCGTCCGAGTTCCTCCCCGCCGATGCGGAGAGTTCGACAGCAAAGAACAGTCTGAACGGCTGTTCCGACACTGGGGCAGTGTCGGTATTTAACAACACTCCCACGTATGTCGTATGTGGAACAAGGCCGGTTTAGTGTGGGCTTACCGAGCCCGTAGGCTTGGGCAAAAATATACCCATTAGAACCCGTATACACGGGTTCAGGGACTGCCTACCTCCCCGGACGGCACTTTTCCCTGCGGCAAAGCCCCGTCCGAATTTCTCCCCGTCGAGGACGAGAGTTCGACAGCAAAGAACAGTCTAAACGACTGTTCCGACACTGACGCAGTGTCGATGTTTAACAACACTCCCACGTGTGTCGGATGTGGCACAAGGCCGGTTTAGTGTGGCCTTACCGAGCCCATAGGCTCGGGCAAAAATATACCCATTAGAACCCGTATATACGGGTTCTGGGACTTCTTACCTCCCCGGACGGCACTTTGCCCTGCGGCAAAACTCCGTCCGAGTTCCTCCCCGTCGAGGCGGAGAGTTCGACAGCAAAGAACAGTCTAAACGATGGTTCCGACACTGAGGCAGTGTCGATATTTAACAACACTCCCACGAGTGTCGGATGTGGCACAAGGCCGGTTTAGTGTGGGCTTACCGAGCCCGTAGGCTCGGGCAAAAATATACCCATTAGAACTCGTATATACGGGTTCTGGGACTTCCTACCTCCCCGGACGGCACTTTGCCCTGCGGCAAAACTCCGTCCGAGTTCCTGTCCGCCGAGGCAGAGAGTTCGACAGCAAAGAACAGTCTGAACGGCAGTTCTGACACTGAGGCAGTGTCGATATTTAACAACACCCCCACGTGTGTCGGATGTGGCACAAGGCCGGTTTAGTGTGGGCTTACTAAGCCCGTAGGCTCGGGCAAAAATATACCCATTAGAACCCGTATACACGGGTTCTGGGACTGTCAACCTCCCCGGACGGCACTTTGCCCTGCGGCAAAGCCCCGTCCGAGTTCCTCCCCGCCGAAGCGGAGAGTTCGACAGCAAAGAACAGTCTGAACGGCTGTTCCGACACTGAGGCAGCGTCGGTATTTAACAACACTCCCACGTGTGTCGGATGTGGCACAAGGCCGGTTTAGTGTGGGCGTACCGAGCCCGTAGGCTCGGGCAAAAATATACCCATTAGAACCGGTATACACGGGTTCAGGGACTGTCAACCTCCCCGGACGGCACTTTGCCCTGCGGCAAAGCCCCGTCCGAGTTCCTCCCCGCCGAAGCGGAGAGTTCGACAGCAAAGAATAGTCTGAACGGCTGTTCCGACACTGAGGCAGCGTCGGTATTTAACAACACTCCCACGTGTGTCGGATGTGGCACAAGGCCGGTTTAGTGTGGGCGTACCGAGCCCGTAGGCTCGGGCAAAAATATACCCATTAGAACCCGTATACACGGGTTCAGGGACTGTCAACCTCCCCGGACGGCACTTCGCCCTGCGGCAAAGCGCTGTCCGAGTTCCTCCCCGCCGAGGCGGAGAGTTCGACAGCAAAGAACAGTCGGAACGGCTGTTCCGACACTGAGGCAGCGTCGGTATTTAACAACACTCCCACGTGTGTCGGATGTGGCACAAGGCCGGTTTAGTGTGGGCGTACCGAGCCCGTAGGCTCGGGCAAAAATATACCCATTAGAACCCGTATACACGGGTTCAGGGACTGTCAACCTCCCCGGACGGCACTTTGCCCTGCGGCAAAGCCCCGTCCGAGTTCCTCCCCGCCGAAGCGGAGAGTTCGACAGCAAAGAACAGTCTGAACGGCTGTTCCGACACTGAGGCAGCGTCGGTATTTAACAACACTCCCACGTGTGTCGGATGTGGCACAAGGCCGGTTTAGTGTGGGCTTACCGAGCCCGTAGGCTCGGGCAAAAATATACCCATTAGAACTCGTATATACGGGTTCTGGGACTTCCTACCTCCCCGGACGGCACTTTGCCCTGCGGCAAAACTCCGTCCGAGTTCCTGTCCGCCGAGGCAGAGAGTTCGACAGCAAAGAACAGTCTGAACGGCAGTTCTGACACTGAGGCAGTGTCGATATTTAACAACACCCCCACGTGTGTCGGATGTGGCACAAGGCCGGTTTAGTGTGGGCTTACTAAGCCCGTAGGCTCGGGCAAAAATATACCCATTAGAACCCGTATACACGGGTTCTGGGACTGTCAACCTCCCCGGACGGCACTTTGCCCTGCGGCAAAGCCCCGTCCGAGTTCCTCCCCGCCGAAGCGGAGAGTTCGACAGCAAAGAACAGTCTGAACGGCTGTCCCGTCACTGAGGCAGCGTCGATGTTTAACAACACTCCCACGTGTGTCGGATGTGGCACAAGGCCGGTTTAGTGTGGGCTTACCGAGCCCGTAGGCTCGGGCAAAAATATACCCATTAGAACTCGTATATACGGGTTCTGGGACTTCCTACCTCCCCGGACGGCACTTTGCCCTGCGGCAAAACTCCGTCCGAGTTCCTGTCCGCCGAGGCAGAGAGTTCGACAGCAAAGAACAGTCTGAACGGCAGTTCTGACACTGAGGCAGTGTCGATATTTAACAACACCCCCACGTGTGTCGGATGTGGCACAAGGCCGGTTTAGTGTGGGCTTACTAAGCCCGTAGGCTCGGGCAAAAATATACCCATTAGAACCCGTATACACGGGTTCAGGGACTGCCTACCTCCCCGGACGGCACTTTGCCCTGCGGCAAAGCCCCGTCCGAGTTCCTCCCCGCCGAAGCGGAGAGTTCGACAGCAAAGAACAGTCTGAACGGCTGTTCCGACACTGAGGCAGTGTCGATATTTAACAACACCCCCACGTGTGTCGGATGTGGCACAAGGCCGGTTTAGTGTGGGCTTACCGAGCCCGTAGGCTCGGGCCAAAATATACCCATTAGAACCCGTATACACGGGTTCAGGGACTGTCAACCTCCCCGGACGGCACTTTGCCCTGCGGCAAAGCCCCGTCCGAGTTCCTCTCCGCCGAGGCGGAGAGTTCGACAGCAAAGAACAGTCTGAACGGCTGTTCCGACACTGAGGCAGCGTCGGTATTTAACAACACTCCCACGTGTGTCGGATGTGGCACAAGGCCGGTTTAGTGTGGGCGTACCGAGCCCGTAGGCTCGGGCAAAAATATACCCATTAGAACCCGTATACACGGGTTCAGGGATTGTCAACCTCCCCGGACGACACTTTGCCCTGCGGCAAAGCCCCGTCCGAGTTCCTCTCCGCCGAGGCGGAGAGTTCGACAGCAAAGAACAGTCTGAACGGCTGTTCCGACACTGAGGCAGCGTCTGCTGCTCCCTCTTGGGGCGCAGTATTTATGAGGTACGGAACAGTCTATTGCTATTATGGGTTAGTTCCCATAACAGTATGCCAAGTTCAAAAATGGAAAATTTGACCTCAAAGACGCACTTCGTTTTGTCCGTCCAGTTGAGTTCGATGACGAGCGATTAAACCAACTTTTGCACGGAAATTCTCGTCAAACGACAAGGGAACTGGCAGAGAAAATGGAATGCTCTCACACTGCAATAGCGAAGAATCTTCTCTTGATGGCCAGAAGTTCAGAAGTGTGGAGCATGGGTCCCGCAGGCTTTAAGTGATAACAACAAAAATCAACGATGAGCCATAGTCACCGCTTGTTTGTTTGCTCGTCACCGCTCAACTCATAGACACAAGCAATGATTTCTTTACGGAATCGTTACTGGTGCCGAAAAATGGTTACCTGTATATCAATATGAAGCAGCGATAGAAATGGCTTAGCCCCAGTAAACAAGCAACACCGCGCGTGAAACAAGATCCGCGTAAAACGATGTTGTGCGTATGGTGGGACTGGGAAGGGATTATCCGTTACGAACTCTATGCTCAACAGATGGAACGACTCAAAACGGCTACTCAAGGGAAAAGACCTCATCGGCAGCATTGAGTTATTTTGCTGCACGACAACGCCCGACCACATATCGCCAATATGACCAAGTAAACCATTCAAACTCATGTCTGGGAAGGGCTGCCACGCCCGCCGTACTCTCCCGATTTGGCACCAACGGATTTCTTTCATATGTGCGGCGTTTCGTTCAATACTGATGCAGAATTGAGAGCCTGGTTGGATGAATTATTCGAGTCGAAATAGGGTGATTTCTACCAACGAGGTTTTGAAAATCTCGTTGAATGTTGGGAAGAGGTTGTAAACAACAAGGGTGAATACATTATTGATTAATTAGTTGTTATTTTTTATTAAACCGCTTACAAATTTAAATTAAAAAAAACGGCGGGAACTTAGTTGCGAACCCAATATATATATATATATATATATATATATATATATATATATATATATATATATATCATTTAATAAAGTTTTGGTTAAAGGAAAACGAAAGTTTTTTGTTTAAAATCTAATTTTTCTACGGTTTTGGGGGAGATATTGAACGTGAATTGTTCAAAGACTTCTGAGTCCTTTCGGATTTCATAAGTTTTATAGTTTCTGTTGATCAACCTCTGTGTTTATGTGCATGCATTGTGTTTTGTTGTTGGTTTACCAGTGTTACTGCCAACACGAAATGTTTTTTAATGGAATTTAACTGAAGCAAGAATTCTGTCTGTATTTCTGAGATAAGGTATTATGTACACTATGTACATTATTCGGACTATTGTCCTCATCTTTGTTGCGCTATTTATCACAACGTATCTTCTTCAGAATGTCGAACTGAATCCTTTATTTCGCTCGCTGGAGTAGACTCTTCCACGTGCCATGTCTAATGGATGTCAGTTATCAGTTATCTCCTGTTAATTCCCCTCTCCAAGTTCTCCACTGCATTGACCAGGTATTGAACTCAGACTCTTTGGGTTTGTCACTGGATATAACTAAAGCCTTAATCCACTGTGCCATGTATCCTTGAGGACATCTGTAAGAAAGTTGATTCACTGTGTCGTGCTAGGCAATCTCCAGTATCTACCTTACAAACCTATAAATCCACCATTCATCCATGCTTCGAATATTGCTGCCACATATAATGCGCTGCTTCTGCTATATATTTAGAGATTCTGGATAAAATCCAAAGAAGAGTCAGCAATATTATTTGTCTTGACCTGGTATCTCGGCTTTTGTCACTTTCCCGCCACAGTAAAGTAAAAGCTGTACCTTTTCTTTAAATACTTTCATGGTAATTCTTCGGATAAGCTCTTCACTCTGGTACCTACTTTATGAATTTAAGCGCAGTACTAGATAGGCGGAAAGGTCTCATCAATTTACAATATGTAACCGTAAGTTATATGATAACCGTTTCTTTTCGCACACTTCTCACTTGTGGAACTCTCTTCCGGCTCCATGCTTTCCAGTTAACTTTGATCTTCAAAAATTTAAATGCAATGTCAATCGTTATCTACTGTCCTCCTGATTACTCTTTTGTTGTGCTTCTATTTTCTAATTCTTTCACATCCAGTAACCCCTTGTTTACTGCATTGATTTGCTATTTACATTATTCGAACTATTGCCATATTTATCAAAACGTTTGGGCCGTTGTACGCTCCGAACATCTTCAGGTGGTTGGTATGTTGAACTGAACCCTTTATTTCGCTCGCTGGGGTATGTCAGTTATCTCCTATTAATTCCACTCTCTAAGTTCTCCACTGCCTTGACCAGGTATTGAACTCACACCCTTTGGGGGTCACTAGATCTAACTAACGCCTTTATCCACTATGCCATGTGTCCTTGAGGACATCTGTGTATAAATTTCTGGGTATTATAAACCTGTCTTCAGCACTCATTTTTTTTTTACCAGTGCTCATATTGAATTTTTTTCTGTTACCATTGCATGTTTTTTATCAGAGCTCATATTTCAATTTTCCTTGTTATTATCGCTTTTCTCTGGCTTTTCTTATTACTGGTTCCCATATTGTATTCATTTCTATGCTTGGTTGGCTCAGCATGTCAGCTCGAAGGGTGCAACGAGTTATTCTCCTGGAGGTTAGCATTAGCCATACTGATGGAAGGAAGAAAGATATCTCTTAGATGGTTAAAAGAGAGCAATTTTGTTTTGGAGGCGTTAAAATTAACAACCCATTCTTTGCCCCCAGTTAACAACATATTGTAGGTCGTTTTTGACATCAGCTGCCATTCTGACCTTGCCTTACTATCAGACAGGAGTAAATTATGTCATCAGCGTAGATACCAAGATGAGAGTAAATGCCAACGAGAAGGTCGTTAATATGAATTAAGTTTTTTAAAAGATTTTTTCCTTCTTCATCACCTTCATGCTTTATAGCGTACTTTGCTAGTGAATACGCGATTTTCAGTGTAATACAGGCCGCCCTTCATATTAGATAGATTTCTGTAGGATGTAAAGTTCAGATAAAAAATATCATGAAGTTGCTAATGAATGGATGAGTTCCAAATTAATTAAAAGTTTTAGTTGAATTGTTTCATGCTTTGCACCAAAAAAGCATCATCTAAAAATATCTCTTTTTTAGACATGGGGGTCATGCGTAATGAAGGGGTATAACCAAATTATGTTAAAGCAGGAGCTTCTTAAGGCCTAAATTCGACCTCGAATAAGTCATACCCAATTTCGCCATCGTCTTTTCAATGTCTGCAGAAGGTGATGGATTCATTCAGTGCCGGATTAACATATTGGCTAGTTTGAGTTGCAGCCCAGGGGTCCCAAGATTAGAGGGACTCCCAAGGGCCCTCTAATCTTGTACCTCTGATAAAATTAATAAAAAAACATAACTATAGCAGGAGATTTAATAGGGGTTCATTAAAAAAAATTAGTTGAAGTGTTTCACATTTTCCCCCAAAAAGCATAATGTAAAAATATTCTGTATAGGTACGTGAGCGAATATGGGTAATGAAGGGAGAGGAGCAAATTCTATTAGCCCAAGGGCGGCTTAAGGCCTAAATCCGACCCTGCAAATTCTATTAGCCCAAGGGCGACTTAAAGTCTAAATCCGACCCTGCAAATTCTATTAGCCCAAGGGCGGCTTAAGGCCTAAATCCAACCCTGCAAATTCTATTAGCCCAAGAGCGGCCTAAGGCCTAAATCCGATCCTGCAAATTCTATTAGCCCAAGGGCGGCTTAAGGCGTAAATCCAAGCCTGCAAATTGTATTAGCTCAAGGGAGGCCTAAGGCCTAAATCCGACCCTGCAAATTCTATTAGCCCAAGGGCTGCTTAAGGCCTAAATCCAAGCCTGCAAATTCTATTAGCTCAAGGGAGGCCTAAGGCCTAAATCCGACCCTGCAAATTCTATTAGCTCAAGGGCGACTTAAGGCCTAAATGCAACCCTGCAAATTCTATTAGCTCAAGGGAGGTCTAAGGCCTAAATGCAACCCTGCAAATTCTATTAGCTCAAGGCCGGCCTGAGGCCTAAATCCGAACCTGCAAATTCTATTAGCCCAAGGGCGACTTAAAGTCTAAATCCGACCCTGCAAATTCTATTAGCCTAAGGGCGGCTTAAGGCCTAAATCCAACCCTGCAAATTCTATTAGCTCAAGGGAGGCCTAAGGCCTAAATCCGACCCTGCAAATTCTATTAGCCCAAGGGCGACTTAAGGCCTAAATCCAACCCTGCAATTTCTATTAGCCCAACGGCGGCCTAAGGCCTAAATCCAACCCTGCAATTTCTATTAGCTCAAGGGCGGCCTAAGGCCTAAATCCAACCCTGCAAATTCTATTAGCCCAAGGTCGGCCTAAGGCCTAAATCCGACCCTGCAAATTCCCCATTTAAAGTATTATAGATATTTCATTTAGTTCATAATTTTTTTCTTATATAATTTCTTGAGTTTTCTTTTTCTTCTGGTTTTTATAATAAAACGTCTATTTTTAACAAGCAAATTTAAAAAATGTATTTTAAGTTTCCTAAATTCCTATATGCAAAAATAGGTTTCATTTTATTTTCACTAAACTTCTAATTCATAGAAATATTCTGACTAAAACCGAAAACTCTTTACACTTATTTGACACAGGCATTCAGAAAGCTACTTGACTCATCATGAAAATTGGACTTACCAATTGTTAAATATTAAGGAACATTTTTTCGTGGGTTATTTAAACTCGATACTAACTGGGAGGGATTATTCTTTTATATACCGTGTTCTTTTAGGACTTGGGTGATCATAGCTCTCCGCAACGTCCTATTTTTTATAGCATAAACAGTATTTGTCCTCTTATTACATTCCCAGTCCCGGTTCATCCATCCATTTACATCGTCAGTTGAGGTTACGTAATGTTTTCCTCTCGTCATCTTGATTCAAAGTGCTGTAAGTGCCAAATATCCGAGATTTCTTTCTTTTTTTAATTTTTTTTTACTAAAGATCGCCCAATACAAGGTCCCAGAGGCACTCAAGGTAGAGGCTTACTGAATGAGGTGTAATATGAACGTAAGAAGAGTAGGTCGGAAGTGAAGATTACGAAGAATAAATGTAAATACTTTCGTACAGTGAATAAGAAGATTGTGTTGCACCAATCATTCAAATGGAGAAGGCTTACTTGCTGGTTTGGTTTAAAAAAATGCAACCATTCGAGGCAGGATATTTAATTGATAGTTGATATACACAGGTCTCGGGTTTGGTAACAAAATGTAACTACCTCGACTTCGAATAAGTTCATTTAACCGATAATTGATATACACCAGTCACTGGTTTACTAACAAAATGTAACCATGTTGACTTCGAAGGAGGTCATTTAACCGATAGTCAATATGTCATTAATAGTCACTAATATCTTTAAGAACAGTTTTCGTTTGTTTTGTTCTTTTTTTTGTTCTTTCTTTCTGGGCTTTTTCATGACCCCTTGGCCTTTTTCCCCACTTCAAACAGCTTAGTTTTTCTTTTGTATTGTCTTTCTAATGAAAAATTTGTCAGCATCAAAACCTTGGTATCGCGATTGTAATTGTAATTTGCTGGCCTGGACACTGGACAGGCCTTTAAATTGACCGAGCGATTTTATTATCCTCGCGCAGATGCGATTGACAGAGGAAAGGGGTCAGCTTATTTCTTTTCCTTTCAGGGCTAACCCACAGTTGTAGGGTCGGGCTAGGGCGTTAATGGACAGCTGTCAGACGGTTAGAGAGTGGTGTGGTCAGTATTGGTGTGAAGATGCCAGATGTGCTGGGGGAGGATGGAAGCAAGTTGGACTTTCGGACAAAGATCAAGAAACACGTATCAAATTGATCGATTTGGGCTTAAATATCAGGTGGGAGAAGCTGGTGGGTCAGAAAACTAACGTTCTGTTATATTCGTTCTTGAAAATAACCGAAACTAGACAAAGCGATTCTACTGTATGTTGTCATTCTAGTACAAGGTTTCCGAAATGTTAACCGAATTCCAACTGTATCTGTCTATATTTCTGAGATGAGGTATTATGTACATTATCGGACGATTGTCCTCATCTTTGTTGCCCTATTTATTACAACGTTTTGGCCGTTGTATGCTCCCACCTTCTTTAGGTGGTTGGAATGTCGAACTGAACCCTTTATTTCGCTCACTGAGATAGACTGTTCTAGTTCCACGTGCCTCAAGGACACATGGCACAGTGGATAAAGGCGTTGGTTAGATCCAGTGACAGGACCCAAAGAGTGTGAGTTCAATAACCGGTTAAGGCAGTGGAGAACTTTCATGGGGAAATTAACAGGCGATAACTGATAACTGACATCCATTAAACATGCCACGTGGAACTAAAACAGTCTACCCCAGTAAGCGAAATAAAGGGTTCAGTTCGACATTCCAACTACCTGAAGAAGGCCGGAGCGTACAACGGCCGAAACATTGTAATAAATATGGCGGCAAAGATGTGGACAATAGTCCGAATAATGTAAATAATGCGATTTCTAACTGTCTTCGCTCGAAGGTTACCGTATAAACTGGCGGATATGTCGCACCAGTAGATAGGTCGCATCTTTAGTTTGGGGTTGTTAAAGTGGGTATTTGTGGTTGACTCGCAGATAGGTCGCACTATAAACCCGTTACATGGACATTTTTTAATGTTATTATAACTAATATTTGTTAAATATTTTCAAATATTCACGTTTATTTCAAAACTTTGCTTATCAAAACATAAGAAAAATGATTGGTTGTAATTACGTAGTATTTTCTTATCGATTGCGAGGCTGCTCTGTTTAGACGAAAATGTGGCTACCGGTAATTGCTTCAGTCGTAAAATCACTTAAAAATGATAGCCTTTCGTCGTAAATCAGATAATAAATGGTAAACATGAGCATTGCAGATTGATCGCTTTTATTCGATGTGTGACGAGGTTGTGTTGGAAGAGGCAACTGCGTAAAATAGAAATATCAAGAAAAATTAATTTTCTTCCTTTTGCTCTCGCTTATGCTCGAGCCCAGGGTACTCGCCTGGGCCACTGATACGCCATAGTGCGCGACCTATCCTCAAGAGTATATGGTACGTTTCGAAGCCCGAACGCTACTTTGCCTGAGATACACTACCGTTTCTTTGTATTAGGCCCAATGCGAATTTAAAACAATATTTAATCCAACAGTAAGTGTGGGATTATACATGCCCCCAGCCTTGAAGTCGTGAAAATGTGACGATCTCTCTCCGACGACGACGACACCTATCTGATCTAACTGACGTGTGGCACGTGTCCGGCCCTGTCCACGTCACCAAAAGATGCAAACAAATGTTCGGACTTTTAATTCTGACTTAGGACTGCAGAATAAGATAAACGCACGCTTTCGTGTATACGTCGATGTTAATTTGATTCTTTGTAAAGCTTACGTTTAAATATTCGTGACTAATTTTAGTCATACAAATTTTGTAAATAAATCTTCCTTGATTCAGTCGTCATACTTTCAGTTCTCCTCCCCCTTTTCCACACCTTTCCCTTGGGTCTTTTCACCTCCAAGTTTAGGAAGGAGAAACATAGCATTCATAAAATTCTGCACAATAAATACAATTTACCTTTTTTTAATATCTGATTTTTTTCTAATTTGCTTTATTCAAAGATAGATTAATTGACTACGATCTTATAACGGGAAGGGGTTACGATTTGTAACGATATTAGCTCAAAAATAAATTTATTCAACAAGCACATAGATTTTATATATACAGATTTATATTTTTTATCCGAAAACCTCCCAAACCCGAAAACTTTTCAGGTGTTGACGTGACTTGCCAACTACGTAGTCAACGTTAGCGCCAGTTTTTTGTTATCGATCGTCACAGCAACACCTTAGTTCGTGGTTTACTTACCAGGTGTTTCTTGCTCAGTAAAGATATTATTCAAAATGTCAAAAAGTCCCGCATTTATATAATTTTTATAAGTAGTGATCCTGTTTTTGTACGCATACAGAAAGTACAACATTTTTTCTTTTACGTGAAATCTTAAATATGCATGTGAGCATTACACGGCTAGCGTCATTACCTGCATCTCCAAGTACACAAGATTTATTCAATTTTATCTAAAACTACTTTCAGGGTATATGTTATTTATATACAACTACCTTCAGACTATATGTATAAGCTGTGTTATGAAATGTAAAAGAATATCATGCTTATGCTTGGGTTCCATTCCCAAGCTGCCCCATTTTATAGATACTATATACAAATTAAATAGCCTGTATTCCAAAATCCGAAAAACACCGAAGCACTTTCGGTCACAAAAATTTCGTATAAGGGATTCTCAACGTGTATTTATATATATGTGTCTTCTTACCCACTTATTCAACCTATACAGTGAGGCGATCTTGAGAGAATTAAAAGTTCTACCAAGATTCATGATTGGTAGCTAAAATCTTAACAACATAAGATATGCAGATGACGATGTTGCTGGGGAAAAACAGAAAAGGAAACTACAAGAACTCCAACAGAAGGTAGAGAAGGAAAGTGCAAAGAACGGACTAAACATCAATCGCAAGAAAAGAGAATGTTAGCAGCTGGTTTTAATCCTGATAGGAAATGATTATAAAAACACCCCCTCCCTAAATTTATAGACAAATCGTACAGATGCATGCTGGGGTTTCTTCCTAGCCAATAAGATAGAATACTTATCGATCTCATTCACCACACTTTTCTCATTCTTTGTCTTCAAGTCAGAACACAGCGGTCATTTACCTGTAGTCCTTGTGTGTACTGTATTATTATTATTATTATTATTATTATTATTATTATTATTATTATCATAAATAAAAATAAAATATAAAATAATAGTAATAATGAAAATTATAAAAATAACATGAAACAATAACATAAAAACATTGTACAAAATAAATTAAATAAAAATTTTAAATAATAAAAATACTCCCAGCATGCAACAAAAACTGTTCCTGTAGAAAGAATACGGACATCCCGCAAAAAAAACCCCGTTAAATTTAATCTCTTCACGATGAACCTTGGTACGGGTAAAACGGGTCCAACTTTTTTTGTGATCTGGCATGTAATACTACGGAGTAAATTCTCCCTTTTATCACATGTGCCATAAAACAAATGTAATCTAAAAAATACACACACCGATACACACAAAAATATAAATAAATTGTATGAGATTAACATACAATTTACCATGTTTTTCCTGTTACTTGTGTACATGTTATTTCCTGTCAATTACGCTTTTATCTCCGTGAACACAAGGTAAATTTCTACTGCTATGATGAGAGTGAATCCCCCACTATATACATTGCTTCGTATTAATTTTTGTCCTGTTCTTTTTCTTACTTTTGTAATTGTTTATTGGAAACTTTGTCAATTAACTGAGAAGGCTTTTAACAGAGGGTGCCAAGTGCGACACAGAAAACCGAAAGCGCCTTGGAATAGCGAAAGATGCGTTCCAAAAGCTAAGCAGAGTATTAAGAAAGAGGAAAATTTCGTTAGAAACAAAAAAGAGTACTGAACGTAATATCAGTCCTTCTATATGGCAGTGAATGCTGGACAATCTCCTCACAGAAGAAGAGTCTGGAAGAAACAGAAATGTTGTTCTACAGAAAGATGCTGAGAATATCATGGACCGAAAATCTTTAGAGAAAATTGAAAGAAAACGCACACTTATATTTAACATCAAGAAGAGAGTTGAAACATTCTAGGGCACATAATGAGAAAAGTGGGTTTGAAATAACAATAAAGACAAAATTTATTAAGAGCTACAACGGACAGGAAATTGTGGAGAAACGTGATCGCCAACATCCTGTAGGAAGACAACGGCCCATAGAAGTGTAACGTAGCTCAGAAAAGAAGAGAAAAACACATTTCTCAAGAAACTACCTTCACTTCTCAGTGAGAAAGTGATATTTTCTTGTGTTTGTTGCTGTTGGGTTAGGTGCTTTGCTGTTTGAAGTTGTTAAAGTGTCGTGTGTTGAACAAAAACTAAGTGTTGAACAAAAACTAAGTGTTGAACAAAAACTAAGTGTTGAATTGGTTGAGAAAGTAAACAAACAAGAGAGTGAAACGAAACGACACAGACATATTTATTCTATCGAAAACAATTTCGTA
>OZ038493.1:2004924-2039924 GCA_964036315.1 Acanthosepion esculentum
CCCACGGTTTTTCTATGCATACCCAAAAGATGAAAAGGGGTTACTGCTGACAGGATTATCAAACGCAAAACGTGTCTACTGAAAAGGCTTAAGATTTTGCTACATATTGAATGGATATATATATATATATATATATATATATATATATATATATATATATATATATATATAATTTCTCGTGCGATCTAATAAAGTTTTTCTTTTCAGAGGATAGCCGAAAGCGCTCGGAAAAGAACATTCGGACAATTTTTATATAATTTATCCTCTGAAAAGAAAAACTTTATTAGATCGCACGAGAAATTACATAAAAAACTAAATAAAAGCACCTTGTCAGTCGTTTTTAATGAAAAGTAGCCTTATTAAAAGAAGAGAGAAAATTACTATGTTGACACATATTCATTTATTCCGAGCACTTTCGACATTAGCACAAAATCATCATTAAGGTGTTGTTTTTTTTTCTAAGACAAAATTGTTGTGTTCATCTGAAAGTTAATTTTTTAACTGTGAAGTGAAAAACGCTACTATATATATATATATATATATATATATATATATATATATATATATATATATATATATATATATATATATATATATATACGTTTTACCAGTGGAGTGGAAGGAATAATTCCGAGGAGGATATAAATCCAGGGAGAGCTCAAAGTAGACTAAAGAATATTATAATGATAATAAGAAGACTGAGACTTTAATATATATATATATATATATATATATATATATATATATATATATATATATATATATATGAAATAGATTATTTTGTTGCGAAGATATTATCGAGGTTGGATGAGGATTTAAAAAAAAAGATATAGTGCGCTGTGTTGTATGCTCCACGTGGTTTACCTGGGGGCCAAGAAGTCTCTCCGCAGGAGAAACGAGATACTTGCCACTATGGAATCCTGGGACTGAAAAGAAAGATGAGAGAATGTATGTTCTTCTTTCACTGCTTTACACAGCGGGGTACCTAACGAGCATTAATAGATGTCCCCTGGCAGACAAGGTGGAGTACTTCCACCCTTAGGCTTAGAATGGCTTGTCTTAAAAAGCATCTGCGTATGGATCCATCAGGAGCTAGATGAAATGTGTCTAATCTCACAGCTAAATCTGCGATAATCAAGAAAAATAAATTTTAAAGCAATAAATGAGGGAAGATAAAGAAAATATTGAATAAAACTGAAAATTACTTTGACTGGTTGATGCACAACTAGAAAATGTGTTTTAATACTTTTTAATTTGATTCGGTGGATATTGCAACATACAACCCTTGTTGGTTTATTTAATGTCGAAATCTATTATCTTTTTTCATTATATTTGTCTCTTTCGTTAAACATGGAGCGGGTTGATATTTGAATTTATAATATTAACCCTCAATGATTGGATGAAATAACATGTTAACTCTCTACAATTAGCACGTATGTTAACCGTCTATGATTGAATAAATTAACAATTAAGCTAACCCTCTATGATTGGGTGAATTAACAATTATGTTAACCCTATACGATCGGGTGAAATATAAAATAAGTTAAACCTCTACAATTGGGTAAAATAACACGTACGTGAACCCTCTACGATTAGGTGAAGTAACTATCGTACTAACCCAATAAGATTGAGTGAATTAACAATTATGTTAAACATATACGATTGGGTGAAATAACAAATATGTTAATACTCTACGATTGGGTGAAATAACACATATGTTAACCCAATACGACTGGATGAATTAACAATTATGATAATACTCTACGATTTGGTGAATTAACAATTATGCTAACCCCATGCGATTGGGTGATATAACAAATATATAAACCTCTACAATTGGGTGAAATAACAATTATACTAACCCTCTGAGACTGGGTAAAATAATAAGTATTTTAATCTTCTAATATGAAGGGTGAATTAGCAATTATGTTAACTCACTACAATTCGGTAAAAATAACAAATATGATAACCCTATACGATTGGGTGAAATAACAATCATGCTAACTCTCTACGATAGGGTGAAATAACAATTATACCCACCGTCTACGTTTGGGTTAAATGGCAATTATGCCAAGTCTCTATGATTGGGTAAAGTAGCAATTATGCACACCCACTACGATTGGCTGAAATAACAATTATGTTAATCCACTACGATTGGTTGAAATAACAATTATGTTAATCCACTACGATTGGCTGAAATAACAATTATGTTAATCCACTACGATTGGCTGAAATAACAATTATGTTAATCCACTACGATTGGCCAAATAACAATTATGTTAATCCACTACGATTGGATGAAATAACAATGATGCTATCCCTCTACTATTGGGTGAATTAATAATTATGTTAATCCTCTACGATTGGCTAAATAACAAGTATGTTCATACTCTGTAATTTGTGTGAAATAACAATTGTGCTAACCCTCGATGATTGGATGAATTATGTGACGTTTCTATGATTGGGAGAATGAACAATTATGTTAATCCACGACTATTATGTGAAATCACAATTATGTTAACCCTCTATGTTTTGGTTAAATAACAAGTATGAAATAAATTTTGGAGAGAAAAATTGTCTCGCACGAAATAGTGAACCAATTTTCTTAGCAGCTGACCTAACAATGGATTCAATATAGTATTTCTACTTCTAGCAGGGAACGTGGGCCCAAGAAGGTGCAATTAGTCACTTTCCTGGAGGAAGGCGGAGAGGGGTCTTTCAGATGGTTAATGGAGAGAAGTTTAGTTTTGGAGGCATTAAAATTAACAAGCAATCTTTTGCCCCAGTTAACTACGGACTTGGGGCCATTTTTGACATCTGCTGCCATTCTGACCTTGTCAGACTGATAAGCCTTACTATGAGGCAGGAGTAAATTATGTCATCAGCATAGATACCAAGATGAGAGCTGATGTCATCAGGAAGATCATTAATGAAAATTAATAGAGTAAGACCCAGGATGGAGCCCTGGGGGTCACCTGAGTTAGTACGAAAGGATCCAGATGAGTGACCGCTCAGGATAACTCTCATTTCACGATTTGATAGCCGTTTCCCTTCAAGGAGACGACCTTTGATATTCACTGACCGAGCAGCCAGTATGGATTTCGGTTGAAATTTATAAAATCTTTCTCTAAAACCAATTTTTCTGATACCTCTTTTAATCCAGAAAATTTCTCGATTGCATTTGAATATTTACATACCTGTTGTAGAGGGTTAGCATAATTGTTAATT
This sequence comes from Acanthosepion esculentum, assembly GCA_964036315.1. Taxonomy (NCBI): domain Eukaryota; kingdom Metazoa; phylum Mollusca; class Cephalopoda; order Sepiida; family Sepiidae; genus Acanthosepion; species Acanthosepion esculentum. The sequence continues at coordinate 2,008,153 of OZ038493.1, forward strand.
CACACAGTCTATAGGGTTCTTAATTCACACAATCGTAGAAGTTTAACAGATGTGCTAATTCAACCAATCGTAGAGGATTAACATTAATTCAACCAATCATAGAGGATTAACATACTTGTTATAATAAATGTCTCTATAAGTCAACCATTCGTCCATTCTTAGAATATTGCTGTCACATATGGCCAGGTGCATCTGCTATTTACCTTGAGCTACTTAATAAGATCCAAAGAAGAATCAACAATATTATTGGTCCTCATCTGGCTGCTCAGCTTCACTCACTTTCCAACCGCCGTAAGGTTTTCTCTTTATGTCTTTTCTATAAATGCTTTTATGGTAATTGTTCAGATGAGCTCTTCGCTATGGTACCTAGACTATTTTTAATTTAATCGCAGTACTCGACAGGCATCGAGATCTCATCAATTTACAGTTGAGGTGGCCAGATGTAACCAGAAATTCTATGCTAACAGTTTCTTTTCTCGCACTTCTCGCTTGTGGAACTCCTTTCCGGCTACCTGCCTTCCAGTCAAGTTTAATCTTCAAAAATTTAAATATAAATGCCAATCGCTATCTACTGTCCTCCTGATTACTCTTTTCTCTTTCCACTCATTAGTTTCTGTTCCTATTCTTCTACACACTGTAACTCCTTGCGTGCTGGTGACATTACTCTCTTGCTTGGGGTGATACCGATAAAAAATATAATAAATGTCTCGCAGCCTCTTGCTTTCCTGCACATTGAAAATCCTTATCTGTGTTCCGGTTTTTTAAGAACTTAGTTGAACCGTCCGACCCTTCCAACTGTCGATCTATTAGATTTCTAACTTCTTTTCGGAAACTACTAATGGCCCTAATCAATGCTGAATTGACTAAGCATCTCACATCGAAGGGTTTTCTTTCAGACAAGCAATATGGGTTTCGTTTCTCTAGGTCAACTGCCGATAATTGCAGGAAGAAATGCTTTGGCTATCTCGAAAGCTCTCGACTGTGTTTAGCATACAGGTCTTCTTCATAAGTTGAAAAGTTACGGACAAATTTTTGAATGATCTAGCCTTTCTTATCAAATCGTCAAATGAAAGTTATCTAGAACGGCCACTCTTCTAGATCATTCCTTACTAATTCAGGTGCCACCTAGAGTTCTATCCTTGGCCCAACTTTGTTTTTACTCTTCACCAATGACATTCCTGATGACTTAAGCTCTCAACTTGCTATCTATGCTGATGACACAACTCCTACCTCGATAGTACATCTGACCAATTCAAAATCTCAAATTAGCGGCTGATGTAAAAAAAAAAATCCTGACTTTCAAATGCAATGTCAATTGTTATCTACTGTCGTCTTGACTACTCTTTTATTGTTTTTGCTCCTTAATATTATTTCTGTTTTCTAATTCTTTTACTCCCAGAAATCCCTCAAGCCTTAGTACACTTACTACCTTGCGTGGGGCGAATTCAATTAAAAAAATTCAATCATGTTTTTTTTTGTTGCTGTTTGAGTGTTGGGAGTGATGACTTTTAAATTTTCTTTGCCCAGTGCTAACGCAAACTTCGTGTTTCAAATAACACTGAGAAAGAAAATGGATGTTGTTAGAGATTTACTCAAAGATGTCAGATTTTAAATTTAGTGCTTTTCTGACCAGCTTCCAGATTCCTGTAAACAGAATAAACATTTGCAAACCTGTTTACAGGAAATTCGGTCAAAAGAAAGATTACGCCATAAATGGATTAACTGCACAGAGATTTTAAAGCTTTGGGAAAAGATTACAATGAACGAAACACGCACTTCTTGGCTAAATGTTTACGCGTGCGCTCTTTTTTCTTTACATTAAATGAAACACATACATACATACACACACACGTATATATATATATATATATATATATATATATATATATATATATATGTTTGCGTATGTGTGTTCTATCTGTTTTGAAAATCAAGATTCGAAATGCTGTCTATCTATCTGTGTTGCGTCTATATATATATATATATATATATATATATATATATATATATGCATAGATAGATATTAACATACTGAGATAAATATAAACAGACTGAAATAGATAAATAGATAGCTGTGAACAGACTTAGATATGAACAGACCGAAATCGATAGATAGATAGATAGATAGATAGATAGATAGATAGATAGATAGATAGACAGACAGACAGACAAGAACAGATTTATGTAGGTAGGTATGAATAGATAGATAGATAGATAGATAGATAGATAGATAGATAGATAGATAGACAGACAGACAGACAAGAACAGATTTATGTAGGTAGGTATGAATAGATAGATAGATAGATAGATAGATAGATAGATAGATAGATAGATAGATAGATAGATAGATAGATAGATAGATAATGAACAGACTGGAATAAATAGATAGATAGATAGATAGATAGATAGATAGATAGATAGATAGATAGATAGATAGATAATGAACAGACTGGAATAGATAGATAGATAGATAGATAGATAGATAGATAGATAGATAGATAGATAGATAGATAATGAACAGACTGGAATAGATAGATAGATAGATAGATAGATAGATAGATAGATAGATAGATAGATAGATAGATAGAAAGAATGTATAAACATAAAAATGTCTTAAAATAGATAGAGAGATAGATATGAATAGATAGACTGATATATATATATATATATATATATATATATAGAGAGAGAGAGAGAGAGAGAGAGAGAGAGAGAGAGACTGAGAAGAATAGGCAGTAGACAATAAACAGACTGACGTAGACATATAATATTGCTATTACTTATATTACAATGTTACTTTAAGCTAAGAAGAAGAATGTGTTGCGTCAATCTTCCAAGTGAGAGGGAGCAGTCAACTTTGAAGGACAGAATGTTTGAAATTTTGACTTTTATTTGGGTTCGAATATTGACAACAGACGCTGGCGAGAATAACATCAAGCTTTGCCTTTAAGCAGCTCCATAATTGATAAATAGCATTTATTGAATTGGCAGAGAAAGGGACGGAGTGAGAGAGAGGAACGAAGAGAGAGAAAGATAGGGACGGAGAGAGAGAGAGAGAGAGGAGGGATGGGGGAAAGGGAGAGAGAGAAGAAAGAAAGAAGGGAAAGAAATGGGAAAAGAAAGATTTCATTGCTTAACTTTTTTTGTCATTTACATATTTGCTCTCATTTTTTTTGTTTCTATTTATTCCCTTTTCCCTCCTTTTTCTTCATATTTCTTTTGTTTTTTCCGATTTTTGTCTTTCCTTCTTTCTGTTCTCTGTACTAACCCCCTATCTCTTTCTCTCTCTCTCTCTCTCTTTCATTCTCGCTCTTATCCGTTTCTTTCTTACTTTCTTTTCTGCATATTGTTAACTTTTCTTCCCCTTCTTTCTTTCTTTTCTAGGTATTGCTGTATTTTTCTATTTTACTCTCTCTCTCTCTCTCTCTCACACACACACACACACACACACACACATACACACACACACACACACTGTTTCATCCTTTTCTCTTTTTCTTCTACATACTATTTCCTGCTTTTGTCTTTCTTTTTTCATCCTTTTCTTTATCTTTATTGTCCATTCTCCATTTTTCTTTTACATATATTTTTCAGTTTCCCCCTTTTCTTTCTTTCTTTCTTTTTTCTTTCTTTCTTTTTTCTTTCTTTCTTTCTCTCTTTCTTTCTTTCTTTCTTATTAGTTACCATTTTTGTTGTTTTTTTCGCTCTTCTTTACTCTTTTTCCTTTTTTCCTTTTTCTCTTTTTCTTTCTTTCTTTTTACGTTTCCTTTTTTTTCAGTTTTGCTTACCACTTTTTCATCCCCCGCCTCCATTTTTCATTCTCCCTTTGTCTTAAAGTGCCTGCACAATGTACCCCTGAATGGACACGTGCATTAAAAACATTGCAACGTCCATTTCCCCGTCACAAGCCGTGACTTTGGTTGGTTTGAAAAGCTGTCAAGTTTGTCTGATAAAAGCTACGAAAGCCGACACTTTTAGGTTTGATCAAAGGTGACAAGGGAAGAGGAAACAGCATCATTTAACTAACACGTTCCTCAGGGGGAAAGTAAGGGAGTAAACAGAGGGTGTGGATGGGAGAGGGGTCGGAGAGAAAAGAAAAGATTCTACACATCACTTTGCACATCTGCGCCGTGCTCACGCATAGACGTACACAGAAATGTCGTCTTTTTCTAAGTATTGAATTGCAACCATCGAAAATGTAGTCATACAAGATTTATTGACTTCGGTTTAGTGTCATAGTCCATTTGAAACATACTTTTTTAATTAGTCATGTTAGTATAAACATGGTTGGTTGAAGCTTAATTCTAGCTTAGGAAGCTTTTCACATTTAATGTTCATTGTATAAAATACCAGTATTTTTATTTTCGTTGACGAATTGACCATTAGGCGAAAAAGGACTTCGACTTCAACAACAAAAAGAAAGCAATGAAAAAAAAAGTTCAGCAACAGTGATAAATTATCATCAGTTTTTATTTAATTTTTTTAAAAATCTGATCTTATTAAATCAATAACATTTATATTAAATCAAAATAGTCTTTTTTTTTTTAATTTGATAATAAAAAAAACAAAGCGTATATATACGAGGGGGTGCTGCAAAATCTAAACAAAACATTCGAATAAGTTTTCACTTCTTATTCGACACTAGTTTTTCAGCACAGCTCACATACGGCCACATCACGAACGATCACGGAAGTTAAGAAGCATCAAGCCTGGTCAGTACCAAAATGGGTGACCGCTTGGGAACATCAGGGACTATAATCTTGGATATGCAGGTGGTATAATGGCTCCGAATTATTAATCGAAGAGCCAAGTTCCAATTCCCGTTGGGTTCCGTATATACACTTAGGAGCAAAATACATTTAGGAAATAAACGATTCCACTTCTTACCTTTTTTTAAAACAGCCATTTTGTATCTGTGAGGACATTTACTTTTGTAGTTGAGTAAACACGACTTTCTGCTAGTGGGTTTTTGTAAAGGGAGGAAGTCAAACTATGGCTATTAGTATCGACTATTACGTCAAGGAAAGGGTTTTCTTTGACGTGTTTACTCAACTACGAAAGTTAATGTCCTCACAGATACAAAATTGTTGTTATAAAAACATGATTTACCGAACCAAATTAATCTATTCTTCTGACATATTATTCTATAAGGAACTCAGCAACATTAAACAGACCCTAATCAACAATCGTTTCCCTCACCTCGTCGTAGACTAACAAATAAAATAGCGTTAGCGAAATTTAGAAAAAGTGACGCCATACACACTCCCGGACGCAAGCAAAAATAAGCACATCATTAACTTATTTTATCGTAACGAAATGCAACCGAATTATAAGCAGGATGAAAAAGTAATCACTCAATGATCGTAATAAATACCTAAAATTTATCATCTACCTCAAAAAGCTTGAAACATCTGACTTAATTATTATCAACAATAACAGGCCTTATACCGCTCGCTCATGTAAAAATAATGTTGTCTATGAATTCTCATGCATCTCCAATTCTATCAGAAACAACATTAAATACTTACATTGGGCAGTCATACACCACACTCTCTTGCAGATTAACCTGTCACCTGTTGAAACTCAACGCAATAATTGTACACATCGATCAACACATCATGACCCATTAAAATACAACTAACAACATCAAACAAATACTAACAAATAACACCAAAATACTCTACAACAACCAATTTAAGGAAAGACTTAAAACTCTAGAAGCTATTATTATGCAAAATAAACAGCCAACATTAAATAAAATAGCATTCACTAGAGGAGAAAATAACTTGAAGTGCATATCATTATAAATAATGGGCGCAAATATTTTATCAGTATTAGAATTTTTTTTAAAAATAAGATAAAAAATAAGATTAAAATAAATAAATAAATCGCATTCTTTTTGTGCAGCCTCGTTCTCAATAACCGTTACACATAAAATCACGCCAGACCATTTCAAACGTTCAGCTTCCCAAAGAATACCTGGATGCAATGAAAGGAATTCTAACTAATACATAGACACCATATCAGTTCTTGATAATGACTGCGAAAGTCAAACGTACTTGAGCAAAAATAATAAAATATGAACTCTGGACAGTTTATCCACAACTTCTAGCACAAGACTCAACACATCCGAAATTTGGAAAAATGCAATAAAAAATAAAACAAATAGACTTTGTCGGTTCTTTTTAAGCAAACTTGTTTGGACACACACACACAAACACACACACACACACACACATATATATATATACACAAATATACATATATAAAAGAATATAAATAAATACTTTCACAAAAAAACATTCAATTTTTTTTAATTTGCAACTTTTCAGTTCTTTTTTCTATATATACATATTAAGAAAGTATACGTGGCTTCTCATTATACTACACACACACACACACACACATATATATATATATATATATATATATATATATATATATATATATATATATATAATCATAGGATAAGGAACAATTAGGAAGCGTTTATAAATTTAACATCTTTCGCTATTACTTAAGCTCATCACAAAATTAAATATGGAAAACACTGTGTATGCGTGTGTATTTTTTATTTTTATTAGTTTAATTTTGCATTTTAATTTATATTTTTTCAGTATTTACGATTGTATTTTCTCCCTTTTTTCATCCATGCTAATGTTAACTTTGAGTTATCTCCCCTTGTCATCGCGACTCGCATTTATTTTGCGTCATCCTTGTGGTTTCCTTAAATATAGTTTATCAATTTGCTTTTCATATTTTCTGTTATTTTCATTTTCCCACAAATTTGTCATCTGTTGTTGATTTCTGCGCGAAACTCACTGATTTCCTGGGTTTTAGGAGATATGTTTTCTCTTATACAAATTTCACTCAGCAAACGCGCTATCTTTCTATGATTACGTTCTAGATTAACTTTCTTTAACGGTAAAGGTTTTGTCGGCAATTGTGAATCGATTTCAGATTTGCTTCACCATTTGCGCTTTTGCAAGTTTAATTTACAGCCATTTCGATTTTGAAGATATTTATTTTAAATCAATTCACCCCAAGCAAGGCGATAGTGCCACTAAGACACGAGGTGCTAATGAGAATGAAAAAGGATAAGAAAACTTTAGAACAAAACAGAAACCTAATCTCAAACAGGAAAAAAGCGATAAACCTCTATTCCGGTTCAAAAGACTGGAGAGGAGTGTGAACCGGACGATAGGCGAACCTATCTACTCCTGTTGAGGAAAAAATAACAAATAAATAATAAATAAAATTTCAGTGTTCAGATGGTGACGTCAGAAGTATAGAGTTGAAGTAGACTTTAAAAGGAACCGGAAACCCACTCTTAAAGGGGAAAAAAGTAAAAACCTCTATTCCTATTCAAAAGATCAGGGAGGAGTGTGAACCGGACGATAGGCGAAGCTATCTGCTCCTACTGAAGAGGAAAATATTAAATTAGTAAATGAAATTTCAGTGTTCAGATAGAGACGTTAAAATATAGAATTGAAGTAGAATTAAGAAGGAACCAGAAACCCAATCCTGAACTTGAAACAAGGGATAAACCTCTATTCCTATTCAAAAGATCAGGGAGAAGTGTGAACCGGACGATAGGTGAACCTATCTGTTCATAATTGTTCTTGTGCGTCTTTCTGAGAAGACAACTCACACTTCTTTCTTTTTCTTATTCCAAATTCTTCAACGCTATGACATTTTTGTTGATTCTATATTTGCATTGAAGGCATCCATCAAAATGGCGTGATATATTCTCTCTTCGTTTCTATGTCATTGTAAAACCCTTCAATTTTCTCAGTTGTAATTTTCGATTTTAGTGCATATACTTGGAATGATTTTCAGGGTATATCTTTTGAATAATCTGAATACTATCAGAGTTACTGTAGTTGACAAAATCCAAAGATCTGCAATGTAACCGACGGGACGTGGCTTCCCTCTGTCATTTCTACAAATATTTACATGTCAACTGCTCTGACGAGCCTTTCCCCTGGTGCCTCGACTACATGAATTTAAGCGTGCTACTAGACTGGCAATTAGGTCCCACCAAAATAAATAAACGTAACTGCCACTTCTACTCCAAAAGTTTCCCTTCTCGAACTTCCCACCTGTGGAATTCACTTCCGTTTTCTTGCTTCCCAGATAACTACAGTCTTAAAATGCAACGTCAATCGCCATCTTCTTGAACTCTGTTCATTTTTGTGTCCTTTCTTCAATCCTCCCTGTTCTCAGTCATCTCTTTCTCTTTCACTTTCACTCTTTATAACACTCCGTGTGCTAGTGACATTAGCGCCTTACTTGGGGTGAAATGATTAAAAAAAAGTTGATGTATTAGCGAAATCTTTTACGTTACTAGTAATGAAAATGTTGGCTAAAAATCATACGACACAAAACTTGTTACTTTCCTTTCACTTATAAAGTAGATGATTAATTTCAGTTGAAAGAGATTCACTCATTACTTGTTTTTAATCATTTCCTCAAAGCAAGGCAATAAAGCTACTAAGACGCAAGTGTGTTACCGAGTCGGAAAGAATACGATAAAAAGAAAAAACATTGTAAAGGATTGGTTGGCTGTTTTTGTTTAGCGGCATATCAACACCTATATGGGTTATTTAATGCTGATATCTAAATATTTTGTACGCAAATTTATATCATTTTATTTTTTGTGGGGGGCGGATAATAATAGATTTAGTGATACCAACTCGTACTAATTAACACATAGAATTCGACTCATCCCTTTGCCAAGGGTACTTGCGCGTAAGTGGATATATCAAACCCAGATGAAATTAGAACTCGGTTCTCCGATTAGAAATCCCGAACCATAATCCATTACACCACCCGGACATCTAAGCTTACAGCACATGGTATTCCCAAGCGTTCCCCCATCTAGGTTCTTCACTTGCTCGATGTTGCTTAACTTCGGTGATCATACGGGAACCTGTTTTTCAACGTGGTATGGCCAGAAGCCATTATTAAGAAGAAAGAAGACAATAAAAGAATTTTATTATTTTGAATTTTTTCAAACTTAACATAAAAGTAAGAGGCCACACGCAAGAAGTGTGAAAGAAGAAACTGTCAAAATAGAACTTGCGGTTCCATCTCGTGATTTCAACTATAAAATGAGGACACCTAGCTGCAAATCTAGTATTGTGCTTAAATTCGTAAAGTTTACGTACCAAATAGGAAAGCGATATTTATTCTGTTTAAAATACAGAAATGTGGCACAAGGCCGAAGGGGGGATTGAGGAAAGGACGGTCTTCTTCTGTCTTAAATATAACTTAGCTAGCCGCAAACACTGACCCAATCGTACGAACAATATTCCTTACACCAAAACACCACATTCATACGTACCTTTCTTACTACAACCACCATAATACCTCACTGTCTCTATGAAAATACTAACTAGTCCCCATATTTACAATTCAGCGTCTGTGGGGGGAGGGGAATAAAATAACAATTCTAAAAACTAACCCCAATGAGTATTTACAATATTACAATTTACCAAAGAGGAAAGCTCATCAGAACAATTTCCATAAAAATATTTATAGAAAATATACATGGAAGCTACTCGACGGCGACAGGAGAGGGGCTGAAGTCGAGATGCCAGGTCAGAACCAATAACATGTGAATTTCGCTACCATGTACCAAGTGATGTTGTTCAGCGCTATGATTCATTTGTCTAGATTGTTGTTGTTTTCAGTTATAAATTTGAAACCTATAAATGTATATCTATTAGGTTGAACCATAAATGCGTTTATTGATTATTTATTGATTCGTTTTCTACGTTTTATCAACCCTTTGGAGGTTATTTAAAGCCATAGCTGACTTGGATTCTTTTGTTCCTTTTAGCCAGTGTGGCGGGGTCCCAAGAAGCTCCGATCACGTACAGGAACAAAACGTTTTCTTTTCTGTAACATCCTTTTTAATAATAATATTTCTTTGACTTCTTTATGTGAACGCACGATTGCCGCCGATCGCCACTTATGCTAACGTGATTCATCGCTCTGCCATGATCAAGGCACCGACCCACTGGATGTGTTCTTCCGAGGAAAGACGTTGACGGACAACCAGACCGGCTGACGTCCGTTACACTTGTTCTTCTAGCTTTAAAGCTTTCTGCCCATTCATACATCTTTCGTTGAATTCGTGGTGCATGTTGCATCCGGCGATGGATTTCTGTTGGTTTCAATCCTCTGCCCACAGAAACTGCACTAAAGCACAATTACATTTTATTCAATAACATATTTATCATTTTTTACAATGACTTGTTGCCACTAATCAAGCAGATCTTCAATACTTTGTTTTTAGTAAAATTCTGATGTGAAAAGATTTTCGCGGAACCGTTTTATCTGATTTTTATTAGAGAAGGTTTTCCTCATCACAGCGTCTTGTAGCCATTGAAAAACATAACAATCTACTGCTGCAATGACAAATGATTATGGCGGGTCAGGTAGAACAGACCAACCGAGTTCCCAATTTTTCCCATATTATATTTGTTGGATTCAACTTTGTGTTGTCATGGAGGAGAACATTTTTCCCATTGACGAGCGCAAGAAAATTTTCGACCAAACTTTTATGGACATGTTTCCGCTGCTGGACGTATAAATGTGCATTTAGTGTTAAATATTGTCGTATGTAACAAATTTTTCATCACCTGTTATGATATATTTAAGGGCCGGTTAGTTAGGATGATAGCTTCATCATTACAGTTGGTTCCTGTCATCCAATGCGCACGCGTGGTGTCGCGCGTTAGCCCCCCTTGCCGTTGTTTTTACCGCGTAATTTCAAAATTGCCTTTAATTTGTGATCTATCCTCGTTATTTCAGTTTTTTTGTCAACTTTATTCTTCAAGAATAAAGCACAATTACATTTTATTCAATAACATATTCACCATTTTTGTAATGACTTGTTGCCACTTATCAGGTAACTCTCCGGAGTAAAATTCCGCAGGTTTTGATGTGAAAAAGTTTTCGACGAAACATTGAATCTGGTTTTCATTAAAGAAAGATTTTCCTCTCAAAGTATTTTGCAGTTATCGAAAACAACTGGTAATAATCGGTTGGCACAAGGTCAGGTGAATAGGGCGATTAGTAAATATGAACATTTTTACTATTTACGAACTCGGGGAGATTTTCGATCAAACCTTTGTAGACACGTTGCAGCTGCCGGACGTATATATTCGCATTAAGTGTTTCATTGCGTTTTAAGACCTTTAAATGAATAATACACTTACGATTCTACCACAACATTACTTTTCTTCCGCGGACCTCAGCTTTTAGTGTCGGTCGAAGAGATTTAACCTCATAGGTCCACTGCATTGAAGTGTGAAACTGGCAGTCACTGTGCAGTGTTGATTATTATGTCCATATATATAAATTCTCTATTTATCATATTGAGTACTCTTCTTCTATAAATGTAGCAAATTTTAATGACTATATATGGTGACGGTATCGGAAAGTTATCGGACTAGGACCTAAACAATGAGGTGCACTATTTTACTCCAGCAAATAATATATTTCATTTATTATTTAAAGTAATGGCCTTCATCAATAAGTTCTCAGATATTTTCCAAACTTACTGACGTTTTGATGGAAATTTTCCACCTTGAAAACTCATTCTCCTGAACCGTCACTCGAATGGTTTTGGAATGCGTGTTTCGCTCAAAACCCGGTGTTCGATTTAAAGAATGTTCCAACATTTAGAAACTCTTGCATAATAATTGACACACGAGTAGATAGAACCTTTATAGGCAGACTGATTCTATAGGTTACATTTATCGGCAAACTGATTCAATAGGCTATGAGGGTTAGCTCGACGTGCACACTTCCGTTGACCGGTACGCACAGTACCGGTCAACGGAAGGTGACTTTACCAATGCTCCCATCTATTTAATCAAACCACATTAAAATGAGTTGCATAAGAATTTTTTTTTGGTAATATCTGGAGAACATAAATTATAGATGCTAATTAAACTTATCGTCCAAACTTTTATCGACATGTTGCAGCTGCTGGAAATGGAAATGTGCATTAAGTGTTTCATTGAGTCTTAAGAACTCTGAATGAATACTACCCCAAAGGTTCTACCATATGCACAATATTACCTTTCTTCCATGGAGCTCACCTTCTGCTGACGGTTGTGGAGATTTATCCTTGTCAATCATTTGTATTTTGCATTCAACATTGTTGTAGGCAACCCATTTTTCATCACCTGTTATGATAAATTTAATGAACGGTTAGGTTTAGGACGATGCACTGAACATTACATTTGGTTCGCTTAAATGGAAATGACTTATGACTCAACCACATACATACTTTTGCTTTATATAATTCCCAAGTTTTGTCATGCTCACACAGTGAACGCCATCACTGATATGTAGACACATGCAGTTTGGATCTTTGGTGTGATGTAATGGGTTACGGGATGCCTAACGTGACGTGACTTGGGCCTTTTACTAATCATAACGCAGTCTGTATGATAGCGAATTCAGAGAATATTTCCAAAGGAAAGCGGGTGTGAGTTCAAGTCTCACTCGAGGTTTATTCGTTAATTCCAGTCAACGCTGTTTACTAACGCATGTGGAATGGTAGTCTTAGAAGTTGCAATAAAAAGTGTCAGAAATTAAGATGAAAGAAATGACAGTGAAGTTTTTATAATGGCTGATAATACGTCATCCGGATGTACAGGTGGGTCAATGTTGCAAATATATTTACATATATAAAAATACATACAAATGCATTCAACATTAACGATCAAAATAGGAAATTTTATATTCCGTGTTTTTTCGAGACTTTACATGAACAAAACAAATTCACGGATTTAGACGAACAAAAAAAAAGGCGCCAAAATGACGTCAAAATCCGCGAAAATCTTCATCGTCTAATAATCAGTTTTGCTTTGTTTAATTTGAAATGTGAATAAATATAGGTAGAAAAAACAAATGTTGATAAGACAATAAGGGTCACAATGCATTGCCCGGGGCCCCCAATCAGGCTATCGGTCGGGGGTTCGAGGGTAGTACGCACAGGCCCTGTCTGCAAGTGATGTGTTCTTTGTTATTTAGTGAATATAATATATTTAAATTTTGCTTTTATTTGAAAGCTAATCTGTTTTAAAAGAAATGTTGTATATGTAATATTTACTTTTTATTTAACACCTGTTGGTTCAAAGGTTAAACCCCAAGAATTGTAGAACTATTGATGTTAATCTGAACTGACTTTAAAAAGCGCGCGAAAAATTAAAAAAAATCAAATTAAAGAACATGAAACACCAGCAATGCAATAATCAATAAATTGGTATATATGTTTAAAATGAAATTATATTTAACCTTATATAACCAATAGTTTAAGAATATAATTTTTTATTCTATACGTCTTTATTAAACTTAGAATTATGCATATATATCATTTTATTTTTTCTACATTAAAAGTATTCTTTCTGTTGAATAATTCTCTTGAGTTTAATTGCTTGCTTTTATTTTTTTCTTAATTATTTTCTTACATATTTCATGCTATAAAATATATAATTTCACCCAATGTGATTTTTGAAAAAAATAATTATGAATATTCGAAAATGTATTAAAATAATGGAGTTGAGAATAACGAAAAAATGGGTGAAATTGGTAAAGGGTTATTGAATTAATTATGTTAATTGATTGCGTTCACTTTAAGGTGTTTCTTAATTATTCATTGGCATCCAAGTGATGTTTTTATTTTTATTTCATCCGTAAAATTATTATAATCTTATAGAATCAATTGTTTAAAAATATTTTTTTTACATTTAGATCCCCACGAGGTATGCGGATTCGACGGTAACTCTGCAATCGTCCTAAAGGAATCTGCTTCTGGACTGGCTCCTGTTCTCTCCAAATTTTACAATAAATGCCTCGTTACTTCTTGCTGTCCAGCTTGTTGGAAATCCTCCTCTGTTGTTTCTGTCTTTCCGAATCTCGTGAAATCTTCCAACCCCTCAAATTATCATCCTATTTTTTGGCAATGCTCAAGAGACTCTCTAATCAGCACCGAATTGCTTAAGCATCTTACTTCACACAGCCTCCTTTCCGATAAAAAAAATGACTTCCGTTTCTTCAGGTCTACCACCAATGTGTTAACGGCTACCACTGAATTTATCTATCAGGCTTTAAATAGGTTCTTGTTAGAAGTCCTCCTCTGTTGTTTCTGTCTTTCCGAATCTCGTGGAATCTTCCAACCCCTCAAATTATCATCCTATTTTTTGGCAATGCACAAGAGATTCTCTAATCAGCACCGAATTGCTTAAGCATCTTACTTCACACAGCCTCCTTTCAGATAAAAAAAAATGACTTCCGTTTCATCAGGTCTACCACCAATGTGTTAACGGGTACCACTGAATTTATCTATCAGGCTTTAAATAAGAACGGCGAAGCTCGAGATGAGGTTCTGGATATTTCAAAGGCGTACGACAGCGTCTGGCATGCTGGGTTAAAGCTGGAATCGACGCGTTCATCCCCTCAAGGAATTATAAGGTCAAATCGCGCTCCTCCCCTTGGTTCTCCGTTGCTCGCTCAGCCGCCATTGCTCATGGGAACCACTTCTTCCACCAATATCGTAACGACATGTCCGACTGCAATAGACGTCTCTTTGCCTCTGCCCGTATCGAGTGTAAGCGTGTCCTCAACGAAGCTAAGTCACTATTTGCTGATCGGATGAAGGAACGTATTGCATCTCGCAAATTCGGCTCCACGGATTATTGGTGTCTTTGCAAGAGCGTTCTGAACAATAGCAAACCCTCTATACCTCTCGGAAATTGCTCGGAAACTTTCTTCAAATTCAACGCTTGACTCTTCCGGTGTACCCATACCCGATTTCCCTCTTAGAACTGAGGCCCTATTGAGCGGGTTGCACATAACCCCGTCATTGGTATTGTGCATTATATCTAATTTAGACCCCCACAAGGCTAGTGGTGGAGATCGGATACCAGCCATTGTCTTGAAGAAATGTGCGCCTGAACTAGTGCCCGCCCTCTCCAAATTATACAACTACTGCCTCAAGGAATCTTGTTTTCCAGACTCACTGAAATTGTCTACCAAGCTCTCCAAAATAATGGAGAAGCTCGTGCCGTGGCTCTAGACATATCCAAAGCGTTTGATAGGGTTTGGCACGCCGGCCTTCTTCGCAAACTCCAGGGTTATGGAATTACAGGTCGATTGTTTGACTTAATATAATCATTCCTGTCAAACCCTAATCCTAATCATTCCTGTCAAATCGAAGGTCGTTCTCAACGGATTCTCCTCCAGCTCCTATCCCACGAACGCAGGCCCTACTCTGTTCCTTATCTTCATCAACGATCTTACTGACATCATAGATTCCCAAATATTCATCTACGCGGATGACACTACAATTTACTCCTACCTCAAAAACAAATCTAGTGTCGCTGACAAAACTAACCTGGCCATTTGTCTCAAAAAGGACCTCCAATCGGTTGTGAACTGGTGCAGGAATAGGCTGGTTAACTTTAACGCCTCAAAAACAAAACCGCTCTGTATTAATCACCACAGAGATTCTTCCCTTCCCCCCATTAGAATGTCTGACGCTCAACTTCTCGAGAGTTCCTCTTTGCAGCTGCTCGGTCTCACATTGTCTGTTGACCCGAGATGGAACAAATACATTGAGTCAATAGTTTCGTCCACCGCAATGAATGTTGGCTCGCTGTGCCGCGCCAGGAAATTTTTTCTCGTCGGAGTCGATCCTTCAAATCTATAAATCAACCATTCGCCCTTGCATGAAGTATTGCTGCCATATATGGTCTGGGGCCCCTTCTGTTTGTCTCGGGGTTCTTGTTAAGATCCAGAGACGAATATGCAATATAATTGGCCCTGATCTGGCATCTCGTCTGCAGTCACTGTCTCACATATGTGCCGTCGCCTCTCTCTGTCTTTTTTACAAATACTTTTACTATAATTGCTCCGATGAGCTGCTTTCGCTGGTTCCCAGACTTCATGAATTCAAGCGTCCTACGAGGCTGGCATCCCGCTCTCACCCTTTCACTGTTGAAACTGTTAAATGTAGCCGTCTCTTCTACTCCAATAGCTTCATATCTCGCACCTCTCGCCTGTAGAACTCCCTTCCCTATTCCTGTTTCCCTGATAGCTATAATCTCCAAATATTCAATTGTAATGTCAATCGATATCTCCAGTTGCTTTGATCTATCCTCTATCCTTCTCCTCATCCTTTCCTCTATCACTCCTATCTGCTCTCGCTCCAAATCTTCTGTAACCCCTTGCATGCTAGTGGCTTCCCGCCTTGCTTGGGGTGAAATGCTTAAAAAAAATATATGTAAACACCACAGAAAAGCTCTTCTGTCTGCCATCAGCATGTCTAATGCTAACCCCCAGAAGAGCTAACGTTTTCTACTGACATAAAATGCAGTGATTATATTGAATCAATTGCTAGGTCTTCTTCTAGGAAAGAAGGTTCACTGTGTCGTGCCGGAGATTTTTTCTTGTCAGATTCTTCTTGCACATTTATAAATTTACCATTCGTCCATGCATTTGAATACTTCTGTCAGATCTGGTTTGGTGCACCTGTTATATATCGCGAGATACTTGATAAAATTCAAAGAAGGCTCTATAATGAAATCGATCCTGACCTGGCATCTCGACTCAATAATTTTCTCACCGACGTAACGTGGTTTCCGTCTGTCTTTTCTACAGATATTTTCATGGCAATTGTTCTGATAAGCTATGTTCTTTGATGTCTCAACTGTATGAATTTAAACATACTACTAAATTGGCAATTAGGTCTCCCTAGCTAGATGCAACCGACACTTCTATTCTGACAGTTTCTTTTCTCGCACTTCTCACCTGTGCAAATCCCTTCTGATTTACTACTTACCCGCTACCTACAAATGTTCAAAAATGTAAATGCAACGCCAATCGCCATCTTCTGTCTTCCTGTCTACCTATTCTTTTATTGTCCTTTCTCCTTCCCTTCTTCTCATTAAAGTCTTCTCATTCTCTTTCACTCCACTGTGTCCTAGTGGTATGATCGCTTTGCTTGGAGTGAAAAGATTAAAAATTGCTTTTATGAAAATTAGTAGAATGGTCAAAGGCGAGAAATAGGAATTATTTCCCTTTTGTACATCCATACAAAAAAAATAATCTAACCGTTAGTAAAAGAGAAAAAAATTCTTTTTAAAAAGGTTCAAACTCGAAAATGGCATTTAATTTTATATTTTTTTAAATTCTTCAAACATGTCTATTTTTAATAAAAGAAACTCTTGTAATGAACAGCAACGGAATGAATTTCAAAATTAAACGGAAAAATTAAAATATTTTTTTTATAAAATAAATATTAAGTGCAGATATTTTTTCTATTCATTCTGAAAAAAAATATTGTGTTTTATTAAAGCACAAATTCCCGCCAAAATGTTTTTTGAGTTTTATTAAACTATTTTTTTGTAACATTCGGGACGAATATTTAGTTCACAATTGATATTGCATAATTTTTTTTACTGAAATAACATCTTCAGGGATTTTTTATTTGCATGACGTAGACAAGTCCTTGTAGTTTCCTCATGTTTATTTACATTATTTATATTCAGATAATTATTATTATCACATCGGCCCGATTGTTGCGAAATCGGATATCTTTTCTTGTCCATCCGGGTATTATTCAAGAAATTCCGTGCTAAACCTTTTATTTAAGCTACAGGGGCATATTGTTCTCATTCTGCTGCTCCATCCAGGAATATCTCGTCTTGAAGTTAATTAGTATGATTCAGTTATCGCTTGCTATGTTTCCACTAAGTAAGTCCGTACTACCCGGCCCAGGATGAATTCACAATTACTCTATCATCAAATACATAAACCAAAATTTTAATTCACTAGGCTAATGTCCTGTTGGACAATCCTGAGTCTAAGACTTAAACCTGAGTTGCCTGCTGTTGCTTGTCACACCACTGCGGCTTCTCTTTTTTTTTTTTACTGCTGCTGCTTCAAGTCCTTGCTGTCATTTCTCTTTTCCTTATTTCTTAATGGCTCCTATAATGTATTCATTTCTATGCTAAGCCTACAGAGATGTGCATTATACTAGAATATATAAATTCTAAGGTGGGAGGGCGGTTCACCCTAGACGATATTTTTACTTAATAGGAGGGTTCGGATTAATCGCTGGCAGCCCCCAAAAAAGAAATGGCAACAGCACCACTTGAACTGTATTATCCCTAGTCCCATGTACACATTGGGTACTCACTTTAATTTCAGCCTTTCCGTAATATTCTATTCGAGTGGGCGTGCAGATAAATACCAATATACGACCGTTATATTTTTCGACCGAGGATTAAAGTGTAGTACCTGTCGGATATCCGACTCTACTCATTTGGAATCTCGTATATACTCTAGTGTAGTGCGAGTTTTTAAGATCAGTTTTTTTTTACGCCAAAAATCAAGGGTCGCACGATACAGAGGTCACTTTTTTGAAGAGGTTAAACATCATGACCGGTTGCAATATACACAGGTATTTTTTTCTGCTGGGGTAAAAATTCATGCCTTTTCGGTGATTGTAAGCTATTCAGTAGGCCCAGATTCTCTCGGTACCCTTGGCTAAACCTTTTAACAGTACAGATAAACACCTTTAGCCTGCCGCCAGTAGCCGATATTTTTCTTTCTGTTGCTGCGCGAACAACAGAACATTATTCATTATGTGTACCTCTTAAAATATACAAATGAACAATTAACAATGTTTGCTTTCCTTTCTCCAATTTACGTTCATCTTTGTTCGTACGTGTTTACATCGCTGAGGTATTGCTTTTCCAATGGCACCCCTTTTGTCTGATATATATCTATATATCTACATCGCTTATATTTCAGCTGTGTTCCTCTCTTTATTCATATTTTGATTTATTTATTCTGTTCTTTACATTTACTGGTATTATTTCATCTTATAATTCTCCGTTCCATTTTCTTACAACATGTAACGCAATGTACGTTGCGCAGGGTGAAATGAATTTTAATAGCTTCTAGTAACTTTATTTACATTATACAGTAATATTATCAAAAGGAGTCAATACTATTGAGGGGCATTATAAAAGCATATGCCAATATTCATATATAAATTATACACAACGTATTAAGGCACATACTCAACAGCTATATGAACAAAAATAGGTTTTTCATAAAAAAATTTAGAGGTCCTACTATATATAAAGTCGTCTTATACATGAGTATATACGGTAAGTTAAAGTAATTAAGAACAGCGAAGGAGGACAAAAGGTGCAAAGAAGGAAATGGAGGAGTTGTCGAAGTTAGCTCCTCCTCAGTTCCTTAATCCTTCAACAGGGGTCTCTCTCCTCTGGCTATAAATACTGGCTGACCCTTCGCCTCGATCTCTCTTTTCGACTTAGGCCTTGGGCCGAAAATTTCTCTTTTTCCACTTAGGCCAATATGTGACCTCTCACAGATACAGCGTTTCCCAAATTCTGGGAACGCGCTAAGAACAATACACGTACGTACGAACACTCACAACACACACATAATTTCTCCATACAAACTCTATGTAACAGTCCATGTCTTTGTTTAATTTGTTTTGTTATTAATATATATTTGTTTACCCATGTATATCGGTCTTGCATGTTTTCTTTGTCTTCTTTGGACTTAATTAAAGTCCAACATTCTCATGTAGCTGGACCGGCTAGCAGGAAATTTTAACCTTCTCTTCACATCTTCACCCCATGGTCCACTACAGAGTTTAGAAAAGGGAGAAAAACAAAACAAAAGAAAAACAACTGAAAGGAATATATATATATAAAGAGAGAGAGAAAGAGACAGGGGGGGCTATAAACACGATACAAAAGCGGCATCTCCTGTTCCCGCCGAAAGTTATTTTTTACGACCAAGTAAACGTACATATATATATATATATATATATATATATATATATATATATATATCAGAGGAAGAGAGAGAGAGAGAATTATAAGTGATTGAGTGAGAGAGCCACCAACTGGTTATCTGTTCCTTTCTAGACGAGAGTACAATTGGACAAATTGGACAATTAGAATAATCTGTAGAGATGAGGAAAATTGAAATAAGATGCGAAAAAGGAAAAGTAGAGAGGATAAGTAAGAAAGTGAGAGAAAAATGAAAAAGAAAAGCAAGTGCAAGGAATTGATTGATTTGTTTCTTTATGACTTATCAACCCTTTGTGGGTTATTTAAAGCCGGAACATTGTTCTGATTGTAGAAGATTGCTTACACAACCTCGTATCTCCAAGTGGTCACCCATCTAAGTAATGGCCGTACTCGATACTGTTTAACCTCGATCTTCTAATGACAACGGCTGTGTTCAGCCTGATTTGACCGTAAGCAAGAAAAATCAGAGGAAGGAATGGAAGCAACTGTCTTATAAATGTTTTATTACCGCTTCAACGCACAGACTTTCATCTTTACAAGGAGATGAAGTTTTATTTGATATTTTTACTCTTTTGGGACATAACAGCCACACGTTACGTAGTGAAGTATGTCAATACTGAGATATTAATTAAATTTGGATGTTAAACAGATAATAGTGCCAATAATGTAAATGTGTAGTTTTCAAACAGCTAACCAATAATGTGGTTCTACAGAAGGATGCTGAGCAAGCCGTCGACCGAGCATGTGAGCAACGACGAAGTTTTGGAGAAAATGGAAACAAAAAGGAAACTAATACTTAACATCAAGAAGAGACATAATGAGGAAGGAGGGTTTGGAAAATCTGATACTCACAGGACCGATAGTAAGCTAAGGGACAGAGGAAGACAATGCATAACATATTTATTTGAGATTAAGGCGGAACAGGGTTTAGGAGAAATAGCAGAAGACAAAGATTATTAAGAGCTTCAAGAAAGATGAAGCTGTGGAGAGCCGTGATCGCCTACGTCCTAAGCGGAAACGGCACATAAAGAAGAAGAAGCAATGCAGAAGATACTAATTACACTGACTTCTAAAAATATAATACTGTCCATCGGATTGAATTATTGGTTGATTCGTCTACGGCTTATCAACCCTTTGCAGGTTATTTAATGCCAGAATTTATTTTTTAGATTGTAAGAATTTGTTTTTAGATGATAATGGTTTAGTTATACAGGTCTTAACCATAGATGGTGGAAGGGGAGTTGGATTCATGCCTTTCCTAATGGTACGGGAATTTAATGAACCCAATGGAGATTAGAACTCGAATTTCTGATTAACTCTTCCGAGCCATTTTACATTTACACCATCCGCACATCCAAGTTTACAGCACCTGGTATTCCTAAGTGGTCACCTATCTAGTTACTAACCCGGCTCGACGTGGCTTAACTTCATTGATCGTACGGGAATCGGTTTTTCAACGTGATGTGGCTGTAAGGTGACAAACATCTTCTCAAGTTGAGAATGCTTGATGCAAGTTATTCTCAAAGCTCAGTTTGATTTGACATTGACAAAAGAGAAATAAAAAAATTTGAAATTGATTTTTAGATTTGGTGATCATTTGCCAGTTAAGCAGTGTGGACGCAGACAATCAAAGCACCTTTAGCATTCATTGACGCAGTGCGCTTTTGATCTTGCAAAATAAACGCGTATTTAGCTTAAAAAATCGGATTTAATGCAGTTAATGTTTGTCTGCGTTGATAGAACGCAAAAAGGGATTTTTGTATAGAAAATCTGTGTCAGTCACCAACACTTTCACGGCCCCAAATTTTACCATTAAACACAGAAATTAAATCCCATGAAAATCGAACTCCGATACAAATGTGACGACAGTATTTAATTACTTATGATTCGTTGACATTTTATATAACAGAGTCCTAGCATAATACCCGTTAAAAAAAATGACGGACTTACGTCACTTCTGCTAGGATTAAAGTGTAGTGTCTGTTCCTTACCTTTCTGACGTGATTCTATATTCGATCAATTCATGGATAGCGACGCCAGTATAATACTGGTCAGGTGGATTGGACAATTTTTGACCTTGACTTATATATAATCATATTGGCACCCCGCCTTAAAAACGACTTTGTGTCACATCCCGCTACCGTGAAGAAGCGTCTAAGAGTCAGGATGCAGGCTTTTGAAAATGATATTAGCTCAAGCCTGGGAGTGGGGGGAACCATCCCCTCAAGCAGTGCCCCACCTTCTGGATTTAGATTTAGTTATTTTACCGGCACACCAACCCAAAGGGTCATTTGGCGCCGAATCGGGTAGTCCTAAGAGTTGTGTTTATTTTATGCCTATTTTGCAAACAAATTATTTTATAAGTCGTTATTATATAAGGGTGGGGATGTAATACAGTCTTAATTATATTTTGGAGGGGAGATGGGGTCATTACCTGGCACCCGAGGGGAAGTGTCGGGAGTACTTGAGCAATTTCTCCCTGGTAAAGCCACTTTAAATCTCAACCTTGTATCACATTCGGTAGCAACGTCGGCGTACTGAAAATTCTCCCTGGCCTTCTGGTTGGGATCAAAGTGTAGTTCCCGTACTAGGGCATAGGGCATCAACGTCATATTTCTGCCTTTAGGTAGTTCGTAGTTTATCAAGCGAGAAGCCTAATCCTGTATTATCCATGTAATTATCGGATTATCTCGTAGACAATTTTATGGCTTCGGCTAAAGTGTATTGTTGGTCATTTTTCTATAAAAATTAATGTTAGTAATTCTGTTTTAAAAATCTATGGTTGGTCATTTTACTATAAATATGTATCGTGGGTAATTTTTTATGTAAAAACGTATTGCTGGTATTTTTTCTATAAAATATATTTTTATACTTTCATAGTGTTCTTTTTTGTTTGGGAATTCTTTATATGCCCATAGCTGGTGCCCTAACAGGTGCCACCCTGGGTCAGGGTGGACCTGGGAACAACAGCAATTAAGAGGTGGTTCCACGCTCCTCAAAACATCCAATCTCCTGATCAGCGGCCTTGCTGTAGGGTGAAGTTTATCGTCATACCCAGGACTAACTTATACAGAAATATTATAAAGCAAGTAAACACGGAAGTACTTGAAGTTGACATGATTCACCATTAAATTTCCTTTTTAACTTTTTCTGTTAATAACTTACTCACACAACAGAAGGAAAAGATATTTACGCTTATATATATAAAAAGAAATATAGTCTTAAAGTGTGCTATAATTATGGGATAAAGTGCTCAATATCAGAGATAGAGCGTGTGTAAATATAAAAGTGAACATAGAAGTCAACACTTAGAGGCGACAGTCTGTTTCATGCTAGTCCAATCGTCAGGCAACTAGTGCTGTTATTTTCTCGGCTATTTATATATATGGGCCAGTGGCGCATTGTGGGTAATCTATTTTGGCGGTTATTTTTACCGGAAGTCGCTTATTTGTTTATTTATTTATTTATGTCAAATTATTTTGCTTGTTTATTTTTTTATTTTTTATTTTTTATCTTATATATTTATTTATTTTTTGTTTTGATCGGTGTTTTTTATTAACGTAGTAAAAATTTGTTTATATAGCTTATTGTTGGTAGTCTATTATGACGGTCATTTATCGGAAGTCATTTATTTGCTTATTTATTTGGGTCAAATTGTTTTGCTTGTTTTTATTTATTTTTCATTTTTATTTTTTATCTTATATATTTGTTTATTTGTCATTGATTAAAGCTATTTGTTGAATTTTGGGGTTGAATGTTGTGGTTTGTTCTGACTATTATTTTGGTGGGAACAGTTTTTAATTTATTTATTTGAGTTGATTATCTTTATTTGTTTTTTCTAAACGGCTAGTTTGTCGGTATCGGTTGTTAGTTTATTTATATATTTGGATGTATTTAGATCAATTTATTATACTTGTTATTTATTTGTTACACTGTATATTTCTATTTTTGGTTTTCGATTTTTAAGTAACGCAGTATATTATTTTTTATTAATTTTTTTTTATCGTTATATAACAGTTATAACTATTTTCCGTCCGATTTTTTGTTTTGATTTTTATAGTTTAATTTTTTGTTCATAATAGTTTGATAATTCTCCTTATTTTATTATTCTATTTCGCCTATTCTAACAGGTGTGGTTTGGTAATTTGTTTGGATTAATTTACTTATTTTATTGTCATTTTGTTTGTTTATATATTTATTTATTTTTCTATTTTAAGTTACGTAGTAAAAATTTGTTTTCATGTCTACATTTTGAGATTAGCTCGGATCTTTTATTTAATAATTTATTTTGGTCTGGGAAGGTAATGATAGCTATTTTTTCCTCCAAGCAAAGTTTGCAAGTTTTTGATAGGTTGTTGTAGGCTGATAATTTTTTCCTTATTTTCCAAGATATTTTTGGTGTGGTGTGCGTTTTGTTTTTTATTTCCCAGATATATTTAGAAAGCATTGTGCTGTTCGCATATTTGCTATTTGTGAAATACTTTCTGTGTACATAATTTCTTTGTTTCTATGGTCATTCGGCTACTCCTATGCATACCTTTTCTTCTTTATCTGCTGATTTTATCGTGGTTTGGTAGATTACGTTGTTTTGTAAACAATTACTGTTTAAGGGACATTCGTTTTTTATTCTGCAGTTGCACGTGGGTTTAATTTGTTCGTGTGGTTTGTTAATAATTTTCCTGTTGTGCTTTTTTATTATTTGTGCCATGTTCTCAGTGCAATTGTAGCTGATTTTTACTGTGTTTTTGTTGAATATTTTGTATAGGGTGCTTTAAAAAAAAAACTAAAAAAAAACAAGCAAAATAATTTGACATAAATAAATAAATAAACAAATAAGCGACTTCCGGTAAAAATAACCGCCAAAATAGATTACCCACAATGCGCCACTGACCCTTATATATAAATAGCCGAGAAAAATAACAGCACTAGTTGCCTGACGATTGCACTAGCATGAAACAGACTGTCGCCTCTAAGTGTTGACTTAGGCCAATATGTGACCTCTCACAGATACAGCGTTTCCCCAATATCTGGGAACGCGCTAAGAACAATACACGTACGTACGAACACTTACAACACACGCACATAATTACTCCATACAAACTCTACGTAACTGTTCATGTATTTGTGTAACTCGTTATTAATATATATTTGTTTACCCATCTATATCGGTCTTGTTTGTTTTCATTGTCTTCTTTGGACTTAATTAAACCCCAACATTCTGATGTAGTTGGACCGGCTAGCAGGAAATTTTAACCTTTTCTGATATC
Source organism: Acanthosepion esculentum (assembly GCA_964036315.1). Lineage (NCBI taxonomy): Eukaryota > Metazoa > Mollusca > Cephalopoda > Sepiida > Sepiidae > Acanthosepion > Acanthosepion esculentum. Next base: position 2,033,300 of record OZ038493.1, read on the forward strand.
TCTTCACCTCCACGGCCCGCTACAAACAGGTCACTAAACCCAAAATATATGTCTGCTACGTAGACGATATTTTGATTTTAGCGAAAAACAAACAAGAAGTAGATAATCTCAAAACCACGTTTGAAAAAAAATTGTTCTTAACATTACCTACGAACTGAGTCAAAAAAAATAAACTCCCATTCTTAGATGTTCTCGTAGAATACAGAAATAAAACTTCCACCAGCTCAAAATATAAAACAAAAAATCACCAGCAGAAACTCTTGCCGCCTGAATGTTAAGAGTGAATAAAACTCTTAGGTATAAAATAGCAGTTATAAAATGTCTCATGAATAGAACACAACAGAATTCATCCTCTCGCCTACTTTTCCTTGAATAACTCAACAATGCAAAACAGACAAGAGTTAATAATAGTTTTTCTAACTACCTAAGCTCAATCGCAGTACATTGTTTAACGAAACATGTATAAAAGAGGGATTGCTTCCCAAATACACAATATATATATACATATATATATATATATATATATATATATATATATATGCGCACGCGCGTGTGTGTGTGTTCGCTAAGCCAAGTTCAAAGCCAGAAGTGTGTTAAATCCAAAGATCGAAATTATTAACAGTCGGTCATAGTAGCTAGCTAAACATTATTTATACTCTACGCGTTCTGATATAAGGACATTAGCCCCTACGGATCAATATATATATATATATATATATATATATATTATTATTATTATTATTATTATTATTATTAAGAAAAAGACAACTTTAAGGTTACATGATTATAATTTATTTCCTTAGGACCCAGATTCCGATCCTAATTCATCATATTGTCAATTTACATACAAATAAATGGATGATAAATTTTCCAGGTATAAAACATTTATATATTATTATTTTTAAATTGTACACACATTTGTTTGACGAGGTAGGTTTAAATTGGGGGCAGGAAGAGATGAAAAAGATATGTATTTAAAAAAGGATAAAGTGGTGAAGAGAGTGGAAGACGAAAGATAGGTAAACAAAATTTGGAAGAGAAAAAAGGGGGAATAGAGGGATAAATCTTTATAAAGAGACATATCGGAATAAAACTAGCCGACGACGCGGGTAGACATGCTAACCTATTTATCAAAAGTCTATTTACTGAAGAGTAGAAGAGCAAATTAGACAAACAGAACGAAAGAAAAGAAATCGAAGAAATAAGAAAGTAAAACACAAGAGAATTAAGATGGCGGAAAAATGGGCGAGACTCCGGCAAAATGTAAGAATACAATTTACGACCACATATGCGGCTATGACACTTCAACATTATTTTAAAGACTAATAATAATAATAATCATAATCATAATAATAATAATTACTAAAAATCCATAAAACAATAATAATAATAATAATAATAATATCATCAGTAATATTATTCTAAGACAAAAATGAGGTAAAGAATTTTTTTTTAAATTATATATATATATATATATATAATCTCTATCTATAAAAGGCAGGATGTGTGTGTGTGTGTGTGTGTGTGTGTGTGTGTGTGTGTGTGTGTGTGTGTGTGTGTGTGTGTGTAACGAATGCACGGTCGCAATTTTCGACGGATTTGCACCAAAATTTACATGCTCCAAGTTAGTAAAAAGGCCAAGACCGACTTTGCATTTCCCAACTCCCACCGATAGTGGAAATAATCGATTTTTTCATGCTTCTACGGCAGTTTTCATGTAGTTTGCGGCAATTTTCTACTGGCCAGCGTGAGAGCCAACAGCTGACTGACACGAATGTTAACTAGCATGCTAGCATGCAAAATAAATCGATAGCTGCATTCGTCACAAGTGTGAAAAATTTAAATTTGCATGGCACTTTACTCCAATTGGCTCATTCGCTTGCTTAAACTGAGCGTTGATTCTATTTGTTGTTAACATTCTTTTTTCATTCGGTTTTTCCAGTTACGAGTCCTTTTTTAAAGCTGATCGTTTTGTGTTCATTTTGTTTAGTTCTTTTTTCGTAACAGATTTAATGTTTAGTATAGAGCTTAGAAAAAATTCGCAGTGTGAAATAGGCGAGAAGTAAGGCATGTAGCAACATCAGCACGGCAAAGGGCACTCCTTTAAAGGCAAGGAAGGGCAAAAATCTTTTAAGTCAAGTGATAGCGATTGCTGTATGAGTCGTACGATTTTTGAATCAAGCACGGGCAACGCCGGGCCATGCTGCTAGTTTAAAATAAAATCTTTACATCATTTTTAATGAAGATATATATATATATATATATATATATATATATATATATATATATATATATATATATATATATATATTAAAAAGAAGAGAGGTACCGTAAATGTTTTTGGTTGTAATGTGTATTTTTTTTACAAATATTATACTTTATTGTTCATAATTTTACTACATGTGTTTCTGGTCTTGCGACCGTCTTCAGGTAAAGGGTGGTGATTTCCACATATTATTAAAAATAATTAATTCTCTATTTTTGTGTTAGTAATCCGAATGTCTTTCTTCAAATGGCAGTGAAGAGTTCTGCGCGAAGGGTCATAAAACAATTAAGGTTGGTTTGAGAAGTGATGAATTATTTGTCGGTATCTTATCTTTTAATGTTTTAATGACCCCTGTGTGTTCTTAGATCTATTTCCATACATTCAGACCAATAGTAGCACGACCAGTCTGTCCAACTAGTAAACCCAGTCACCTAATAGACAAAATATTGCAACCATATGCTAAACAAATTAAAAGTCACATCAGAGACGATATACATTTCCTTAGCTGCATACCACAAAAGGTTGACCCGGGAACGCTTATGGCAACTTTTGACATGAGTAGCCTATACACCAACATACCCCATGAACTAGGAAAAAAAGCAATCTCATTCTGGATTGAAAAACATTCAGAAACACTACATCCGAGATTCACTAAAGAGTTCATTATCGATTGTATAGATCTAATTTTAAACAATAGCACCTTTGAATTTGACAACAAAAGCTATATCCATACCCTGGGTACAGCAATGGGAACAAAAATGGCCCCAACATATGCTACCCTAAAATTAGCTTACCTAGAAGAAAACTTCTATGAACAGATAGAACAAATATATGGGGCAAATATAAAATCTATTTGCAGGAATAATTATGGCAACGCTACGTCACGGTGGCGGGAAACAGACTGAAGTCTTGAAGACAGCTTACGATAACATTGCAAATAATGGCAATAGAGAAAAAAAAATAGAATTATAATGACATCTGACCGCGAACCGATGGTGAACACGGTATATACAAGATTTCAAAAAATGAACAAAAATGGCCCCAACATATGCTACCCTAACATTAGCTTACCTAGAAGAAAAACTCTATGAACAGATAGAACAAATATATGGGGCAAATATAAAAACCCAATTCGCTAAATCTTGGAAAAGATACTTAGATGATTGCTTCATCTTTTGGAAATCTTTATGGGGCGACATTAACCAATTTCACACTCTACTTCAAAACTTACACCCCAAAATCAAATTCACGCAAGAATATAATTTTAACGAATTACCATTTTTTGATATACTCATTAGAAATAAAAACAACCATATAATCACAGATATCTACCACAAACCCATAGACACCCAACAATACCTTCCTTTCAAGTGCCATCACCCCAAAAGCTGTCTAAAATCCATCCCCTATTCCCTAGCACGTAGGGTTTGTACTATAGTGACTGATAAACACCTCCGAAAAACCCGCTTAGAAGAACTACATAAAACTCTAAAAAAAAACGAGGCTACCCCACAACACTAATAAACAAAGGTTTTGAACCCGCAAAAAAATCCCTCTAGACCAACTTAGAAATAAAAAGAAACGTAACGTCGAACCAACTCTAGCATACATCTCAACATACAACAAAAACAATCCAGAAATATTCACAAAAATTACAAAAAATCTAGACCTACTTAGCAAGAATAATAAACTGAATAATATACTAAAAACAACCAAAATAATTAAAAGCAAATGCCAATCTAAAAACTTAAAACACATATTAACCTCATTTAAATTTAACCAACACACAATACAGGGAGTCACACAATGCAACAAAAAAGATGTGGGGTTTGTGACATCATTATAGAAGGAAACTCCTACACTTTTGAAAACGCCAAAACAACGTTCATAATAAACAAAAACTTAAACTGCAACTCCAAAAATGTGATTTATGTACTTAAATGCACAAAATGCAGGAAGTCATATATAGGCATCAGCCAACAACTGAACAACAGGGTCTCCCTACACAAAAGCAACATAAAGTTGCCAGACAACAGAAAACTTTTTGTATCACAACACATCTTTAAATGTAACCAGGGTAAATTTAATATCATGCCAATATATCAAACAGACAATTATTCTTACCTACAAATACAAGAAAAAAACTTCATAAACAAATTCAAACCGGAACTAAATAGATCATGACGCAAAAGCACACAACATGCACACATGGTGACCAAATACAGTGATCAAGCCATTCCCATACATGCACGCACGCTCACATGCGGGTATCTGTGGAACACGAAAAATGTATATATGTACACATATATATGCGCGCATATTGGCGAAAGCAGGGGAGCTACTCACACAAACCCCACACAACTTAGGAAGTACGTGTGTATGTATGTACGTATATATATATATATATATATATATATATATATGTGTGTGTGTGTGTGTGTATGTGTGTGCTGGTTCCATGGAACTTGGGAAGTATGTGTGTGTACGTATGCGTGTGTGTGTATGTACGTGTATGTACGGATTCCTTGTGGTGGGACAATGTGTGTGTGTGTGTGTGTATGTTTATTTGTGTGTGTATGTGTACAAATGTGTTTACTAATTCTTCGTAGTGAGACAGTGTATGTATTGAGGGGGAATATACACACGCATATATAGACGCATGCTGACAGAACCACACGAAAATGGAAATAGATCTAAGAACACACAGGGGTTATTAAAACATTAAAAGATAAGATACCGACAACTAATTCATCATTTCTCAAATCAACCTTCATTGTTTTATGGCCCTTCGCGCAGAACTCTTCACTGACATTTCAAGAAAGACATTCGGATTACTATATTACAAAACACAAAAATAGAGAATGTCTCATATCGAGAATATTTAACATTGAAAAACATAAAGGAAAAAAAATTAATTATTTTTAATAATATGTGGAAATTTCCACCCTTTACCTGAAGACGGTCGCGAGACCAGAAATACGTGTAGTAAAATTATGAAAAATAAAGTATAATATTTTTAAAAAAATCCACATTGCAACCAAAAACGTTTGCGGTACCTCTCTTTTTAATATACACGCTTTTCTCTCGTTGGAACCACTATAACCTCTTCCTTTTATATATATAGAAAAGGCACAAGGAAGCTTCGTTACGGATCAAGTCGACGAGGTGCCATGTCAGGACCAATAATATTGCAGATTCTTCTTTGAATTTTATCAGGAATCTCTAAATACATAGCAGAAGCATCAGAATAGATGTAGCGACAATATTACATACATGGGCGTTTGGTAGACTTATAAATTTGTAAGATAGATTCTGGAGGGAAAAGGATCTAGCACGACACAGAAGTAGAACGATTCAGAATGGATTCAATATTTTAATCTTTCCACTTCATGTCAGCGGAAAACCTTAGTTCATGAAAGTGCAATGAGTCATTCTGCTGAAGGTTAGCATCAGCCATTCTGATGGAAAACTAAAAGAATTCTCTCAGAAGATTAATAGATAGCAGTTTCGTTTGGAGTCATGAAAATTAACAAGCCACTTCTTGCCCAATTAACAACAGCTTATAGGTCATTTTCTAGATGAGCTGTCAATTAAAACTTGTTGAACCACTCAGACTAAAACTCCTAAGACAGACAAACATATATGCCGTCTTTATTGGCTTCATTTTAGATAATTTACTGTTTATTTTTTATTATAAGTCCCTTCAAGACGTAGTCAATTATGGGTCTCCACACATTCCTTTGTTTTATTCTCTGGCAGTTGTTTCCCACTATCTTCTCTGCGATTTTGAATCCTCCTATCCCCGATTGACCGTCACATAAGATTAGAGCTACAAATTTAATCTGCTAGTTAATCCAAAATTGAGGGTTGGGAGAAGAGGTGGATTTATAACTTTTAGGGCGAAAGTGAATGCAACAGACTCGGTTAGAACTTGAACTCGGCTCACCGATTTCATTTCCCACGCTGATAACCGTTACATTGTCCGCATTTTGCCTGTGGATCCATTTTTCAACAAACTACCCAGGAGGGGAAAATGCTGGCCTGAGTTAAATGGTCATGTCTTTGCGCACATGATTGTTAAATAAACACGGCTTCAATATATCCACTGATATCACAGGTAGGCTTCATTTGTTTTTATTTCTTAATCATTTTACCCCAAGCAAGTCGATAATGTCACTAAGACGCAAAAGGGTTAATGGGAGTAAAAGAGAATGAAAAATCTAGTGTGGAGTAAGGATAATAAAAAAGAGATTTCAGGAAGACAGAAAATGGCGATTGATGGTGCCTTTAGATTTTTGAAGACCGCAGGTGGTAAGGAAGCAAGAAACTGGAAGATAGTTCCGAAATCGAGAATTACGA
>OZ038493.1:2049924-2109924 GCA_964036315.1 Acanthosepion esculentum
TTGTTGTGACATTGTCCATTTCTTTGCTTGCAACTCTAGTAATTTTTCTTATCGCATTTTTATTGATTAGGAAGAAAACTCACCATACATCTGTAGGATTTGTCTATAAATTTGGAGAATTTTTAGCAGTTATTCCCCGAGAAACCAACACGCAATATTTGTTTATATTGCATTTATATGGTACACAGGATGTATAATGGTACAATCGGCTCTATAGTCCGTGGCTGACTTATTCTCCGACCCACAGCGGACAACAACACCAGCAGATTCTCATGTTTCATAAAATGATATACATGTTGAGTATCCTTTATCCGAAATTCTAAAATCGGAAAACCTTGAAAATCTGAAAGTTTTTCAAGTGCTGACAAATGGAAAATTTCATAAAGCCCTGAGAAGATTCCTAGATGATGTGCAGCTATTGAAAGTGACCTCATCTGCCTTGGGTCAGAGCACTGCAGCCCAACTACGTAGCCTAAGTTGGCGCCAGTTTTTTTCAGCGATCGTCACAGTAACACCTCGAGGTTTACTTACCAGGTGTTTCTTGCCCAGTAAAAGTATCATTCAAAATGTCAAAAAGTCCTGCATATATATTTTTTGTAAGTAGTGATCATGTTTTCTGTACACGTACAGAAAGTACAAAAAGGTTATTTTTATGTGAAATCTTAATTTCACCACTTAAAACTCCGTCTGAGCATTACATGACTAGGACTTATTCACCTGTATCTGTATATACACAAAATATATTAAATTTTATATAAAACTACTATCAGGGTATAAGCTGTGTCATGAAATGTAAAGGGATATTGTGTTTATGCTTGGGTTCCATTCCCAAGCTGCCCCATTTTATAGATGCTATATACAAATTAAATAGTCTGCATTCCAAAATATGAAAATCGAAGTCGTTCGGTTTTCAGATTTTTCGAATTTCGGATAAAAGATTTCCAATCTGTACTAAAACCACGCATGTCTTTCGTGTGCATTAAATTCCACTTTTTGGCTGAAACAACAGAATAGCATGATGAAAAAAGCACCAAACTTAATAAAAACAAAGGTTTATCGTCAAAATGTTTATGTTACGAAAGTTCAAAGGATTTTTTATTAAATTTTATTAAATTGTTTAATCTTTTCTAAATCTTCTTTTTGTTTACGTCAGCGGTCTACGTAATATTTACGATTATCGTTTTAGCGCCATTTTCAGCTGAAAAATCTTGCAAAATTCAAATAATTGTCGGATTTTAATGAACTTTTCAGGACTTATTCACAAATTAATGTCATTATTTTTTAATTATTTAATATATTTTTAGAAAATTTTGGAAAAAATATATTTTTGTTACTCCCTACCACACACACACACACACACACACACACACACACACACACACACACACACACACTTACTTAATTTCATGAAATTTCGAGAAATGACATTTCGGTTTAAAGTTTGTTTCATTAGTTAAGAAAATTCAGTTTTTGCTTCTTATTTTTTTTGTAAAACAGGACATATATATATATCCTTTTTTCTGGTTAATATAATAGACAGTTAATGTTAATAGACAGAAGCGTCTATCTTTTTAAATATATATATATATATATATATATATATATATATATATTTATCCTGTTATTTATTTATTTTTTATATATATATATATTTATCCTGTTATTTATATATATATATATATATATATATATATATATATATATATATATATATATATATATATATATCCTGTTATTTATTTATTTTTATGTATATATATATATATATATATATACATATTCACTTTTACATGTTCACTTTTATATATATATATATATATATATATATATATCCTGTTATTTATTTATTTTTATGTATATATATATATATATATATATATATATATATATATATATATATATATATATATATATATATATATATAAAGTGAACATAGAAGTCAACACTTAGAGGCGACAGTCTGTTTCATGCTAGATGCAATCGCCAGGCCACGAGTGCTGTTATTTATATATATATATATATATATATATATATATATATATATATATATATATAAAAGTGAACATAGAAGTCAACACTTAGAGGCGACAGTCTGTTTCATGCTAGATGCAATCGCCAGGCCACGAGTGCTGTTATTTTTCTCGGCTACTTATATATACGGGTCAGTGGTGCATTGTGGGTAGTTTATTTTGGCCGTTATTTTACCGGAGGCCGTTTATTTGTTTATTTATTTATTTGGGTTAAATTATTTTGCTTGTTTTTATTTATTTTTATTTTTTGTTTTTATTGCATGAGAACAGCACAATGCTTTCTAAGTATATCTGGGAAATTAAAAACAAAACGCACGTCACACCAAAAATATCTTGGAAAATAAGGAAAAGATCATCAGACTACAACAAACAATCAAAAACTTGCAAACTTTGCTTGGAGGAAAAAATAGCTATCATTACCTTCCCAGACCAAGATAAATTATTAAATAAAAGATCCGAGCTCATCTCAAAATGCAGGCATGAAAACAAATTTTTACTACGTTACTTAAAAATCGAAAACGGAAAAAATAAATAAACAAAATGATAATAAAATAAGCAAAATAAATTAATCCAAACAAATTACCAAATCACACCTGTTAGAATAGACGAAATAAAATAAAAAATAAGAAACAAAATCAATAAATAAAGTAAATAATAAACAAATTAGCAAATTATTATGACCAAAATATTAGTTAGATTATAAAAGTCGAACCAAAAATCGGACGAAAAAAATAGCTATAACTGTTATATAATGATAAAAAAATAAAAATAAAAAATAATATACTACATTACTTAAAAATCGAAAACCAAAAAGAGAAAATATACAGTATAACAAATTAATAATAACAATTAAAATAAATTAATCTAAATACTTCTAAATAAATAAACTAACAGGCGATACCGATAAACTAGCCGTTAGATAAAGATAATCAATGCAAATAAATACATGAAGTAATAAACAAATTAAAAACTGTTCCCGCCGAAATAATAGTTAGAACAAACTACAACAATCAACACCAAAATTGAACAAATAGCTTTAATTATCTTCCCAAACAAAAACAAAACTATTAAATAAGCTATATAAACAAATTTTTACTACGTTAATAAAAACACCGATCAAAATAAAAAAAATAAATAAATATATAAGATAAAAAAAAACAAAAAAAAACAAGCAAAATAATTTAACCCAAATAAATAAATAAGCAAATAAACGACTTCAGGTAAAATAACCGCCAAAATAGGCTACCCGCAATGCACCATTGACCCGTATATATAAATAGCCGAGAAAATAACAGCACTCGTGGCCTGACGATTGCATCTAGCATGAAACAGACTGTCGCCTCTAAGTGTTGACTTCTATGTTCACTTTTATATTTACATACGCTCTATCTATGATATTGAGCACTTTATCCCATAAATATAGCACATCTTAAGACTATATTTCTTTATCCTGTTATTTATATATATATATATATATATATATATATATATATATATATATATGTGTGTGTGTGTGTGTGTGTGTGTGTGTGTGTGTGTGTATATAAGATACTTAGGCAGCAATTCTTGGTATATACATGTTTTATTAAAAACAACAGATTCAGGATGTCTGTTAGGCATTTTGGTTAGTTTCTCCTGGTATTGAATAAGTAGTTTGATATCAGGTGAAAACTTGCATAAGAACAATATGTATGATACAAAAACCAGTGTTCGTTGCTCTGCAATGCATAAAATATGCCACGTTATATTTAATAGAATACAGATGTTGACAAATGGACGATTGCTGTTCGCAGATAAATTAGAAGGCAAGATAAAATAAATAATGATATATTTCAAGGACCAAACTTCTGGTGAAATGGACGACGTGAGATCTGCGATTCATTCAATTTTGTACCGCATAGGAAATTTAATAACTGCTGTCAAAAGAGTAACGTTTTGCTTCGGCCTCAGCCAAATTCCCGCTTCCAATATTTGCAAGAATTAACGAACAACCGGGGACATGTGCAACATCGAAACTTCAAAGACAACATTAGATTGTATCATCAGATTCTTCCTTTGTGTCCAAAGTAATTCAGATGAATAAACCAATGAGACTTGACCGTTAGCGTTCCAAACACAGCGATAATCTAACATTAAAACATTAAAAGTTAAAACAGTGTCATATGACGGGCGACATACGAATGAATAATATTCAACTGTTCTTCATCTACAGACTTCAAAGATGATTACTTGAAAGTCATAATAAAATAACGATTTGAAAGGCACGGTAAAAACAGTCGAAACAAAGACAATAAAAATAATTGTAAAAAATTAAAAAATGTCTGATGTTTCATCGAAATAATTCGAAGATTATTACTTGAATAACAACAGATTGACGATAAATAAAACAGTCAAAAACTAATAAAATATATCTGAAAATCTTTCATCAAAATGATTCTTAGATTATTACATGAATGTAATGAAATAACAGTTTTAAAAGTTGCAACAAAAATCAAGAGAAATCAACGCCATCGGCACCACTCGTGTCCGAATTTAGTTCATCCGGTGCCTGCACGATATTTGAACCTGACATGGCTCAAGAGGCCAATTCGGGAATAAAAGTGGAAATTGCTCTTCACCAGGATGGACGGTCGGCGGCTTCTGTTTCCCAGGTATTAGGGTTGAGTTCTGCTTGAAGGTAGGAAGACTTCATTAGTTGGTCTTTGTATCTGCGTTTTGGGCTCGGCGATGTCGTTTGCCGTTGACGAAGTCGCTATAAATGATGGTCCGCGGGAGTCTTGAAGTGACCAATTTGCTGACATGTCCTGTTCACCGCCTGAGATGCTTGAGGATGGTAAGAATTATGCAGGGTCCAGAGGGGCCGTTCACATAAGGGTGGACGATTGCACGAGAAATAATGTCAATAGAAAATATTAGTAAAAATACTCGATAATGGTCCATTTATTTCATTTGAACGTTATTGAATGACAACAGAATAAGAAGATATTATGACATAAAAGTAATAAAATAATAAAATGACAATTTCAAAGTTGCAACGAAAAGCGAGAGAAATAATGATAACAGAATAACACTAGTAAAATGCTGGATAATCTCCTAACAGATGAAGAAACCTGAAGCAGTAGAAATGTGGTTCTACAGAATGATGCTGAGAATGCTATGAACAGAACATGTGAACAACAAAGTTTTAGAGAAAATGGAAACAAAAAGGACAATTATACTTAACAGCAGGAAGAGAGTTGAACTTTCCAAAGCACATAACGAGGAAAAAGGGCTTGGAAAATTTGATACTCGCAGGATAGTTTGAAGGCAAGAGGAACAGAGGATAATAACGCATAACCTACCTAGACAGCTTGAGTATATGGATGGCGGAGCAAGATTTAGGAGAGCTAACAAAAAGATAAAATTAATTAAGTGCTACAAAGGACAGGATATTATGGAGAGCCATGACGCTAACGTCCTGAAGGGAAACGGTACATAGAAGAAGTAAAATACTTCACAATGATTCATCGGCAAATTTGGACCTACGCGTCCGCAAAAAATCGGAGTGTTAAAAGAACGGTCTTTCCCTTGACACCGCTTATATTTTAACTACCTTCACTCCTCGACAATGTTTATTGTTTTAAAATGCAATGATTACAATTGGAATAAAACCTAAACATGTGATGGAAGTGATATTATACATTGTTTTGTTCTTAAGAATTTACATAAAAAATGTTAAACAGAATTTAAAATTGTTTATTTACAAGAATAATTTTACATATTTACAACATTCTAAAAACTAATACAGTTATATTAAAACTAATGCAATGCATATTATTCACCAATTTATAAAGAAATAAATATGAAAACAATTTTTTATTCATAAATTTATAAATATTTACTAAACTGTTAAAATATGTGAACGAACTATAATGAAATCCTTATTATTTACCATTTTATAAAGTTCGAATCAATTGGCAATTGTCCGATGTTTTGCTAATCATTTCAATAAATAATATAAAAAATAAATAGTGTAAATAAACAATCTAATAAATAAAACGTGTTTATTATTTTTGTTGTCATTTCTCAAGAACAAAGAAAATGTAAAAAATCACTTTTATCATCTGTTTAGGTTTTATCAAAATTCTAATCATCGTTTTTTAAAACAATAAACATTGTCGAGAAGTGAAGGTAGTTAAAACAATAAAATAATAAGAATGGTGTCAATGGTAAAACCGTTCTTTTGATACTCCGCTTACTTTTTTTTCTTTTTTTGTTTATTTTGTGGGCACGAATGTCCAAGTTTGCCGATTCATTTCTGTAATTTAAGCATTATTACTCGAATGTTATCGAATGATTATAGAATTGATAATATGGAAGATATAATAAAAGGAGCAGAAATTGAAAGAATAAAAAAAAACAAATATCTTCGTTGAACCAAATTTAATTAATGCGATAAAAACAAACATGATTAAAGGGCGCAAGAAGAGAATTACGTAACATGTACCAAGTTATATTAGAATAGGTCGACTGGAAAATGTTTATTAGAGTTCCTTTACATCCAGGTCTGCACTCTAAGAACAGTTTATTAAACAATGGGAATGTGCATAAGCCACCCGTGAGAATATGTTCTAAGTTTTGAACGTAACATATTCCCCACTATCACTTAAATGTCCCAGAAACAGTTTATATTAAATCAAGATAACCTTCCCTATGCATGCAAAAGGATTGGTTGCTAGGACATAGTATCTATAGATGTATCTTTGACAAGTGTGTATTTCCTCATGTTTTCCCTTTATAGTTGGCTTGCAAAATATTTTAATTTCCTCGATCGAGTGAAGAGAGCAATAACAGGTTAGCCCATTTTATAAAATTATTTTTCTCTTTCTTCATTTTTTTCTTTACATATTGCCAACTACTTGTTGGAGTTTTCGTCTTGTCCATTTCAATTATGTCTGGTTTTATTGTATTATGTGACTTGTCACTTCAAGATGTTGGAGATCATGGCTCTCCACAATTTTCCTACCGTAATAATTTTTGTCTGTTCGCTATCTTTTCCAATCCTCATTCTGCCACTAATTCATACAAGCTGCTTAGGTAAGTTATACGCTGTCTCTCCTGCCTTCAATGTGTCCTGTGAGTGTCAAATTTTCTAAGCCAGCTTTCTTCCTTATGCCTAGAAATTTCAACTGTCTCTTCCTGATGTCCTTTTTGTTTCCATTTCCTCTAAAACTTCATCGTTGCTCACATGTTCGGCCAATGATATTCTCAGCATCCTTCTGTAGAGCCACATTTTTGTTGTCTCAAGTCTCTTCTTCATCTGTAATGTAATTTTGTTCAGCATTCTCTGTCATAAAGGAGGACCGATATTTCAGTTTTCTTTTCTTTATTTCTGATGAGATTTTCCTGTTTCTTAATACTTTACGTAGCTTTTGGAAAGCATCTTTCGCTATTCGAATACGCCTTCAGATTTCGGTGTCGCAATATTCTATCCTTTGTTAAAACACTTCTTAGGTATTTAGATTTTTATACTTTGTTTGATTTTTGGCGACTTCAATTCGTAAGACGAATGTTGGAACCTTTTTGCTGACAAGCAAACATTCTGTCTTCTTACAATTAATGTTTCTTCTCATTTTCCTAAATTACCTTCTGTAGGAATTCCTCCATCGTAAAAAGAATTACGGCCATATCATATTGAAATACCTGTGCTCCTAGAATCACCGAAGTTAAGCAACGTCCAGCCTGGTCAGTGCTTAGATTGGTGACCGTTTGCGAATATCAGGTGTTGTGAGTTTGGATATGCAGGTGGTTTCATGGATAACTGTTCGGAATTGGAGAGCCGAGTTCTAATTGCAGCCGGGTTGGTTATATTTACAAACGCAATTACCCTCTGGAAAGGTATGAATCAACCTCTTCTCCCCCAGCTATGGGTTAATTAGTAGAACTTGTATCAGTAAATCATTATTATCCCCAAGACGTTCTTATAATGTAAAATTATTTTCTGGTTTTAAACAACCTTCAAAGGTTGATAAACCATAAAAAAAGTAATTCATCATCTTGTATTTTCCTTTCCATGTCTGTTAACAACACTATGCTATTTGTATATAAAAATAATAGTGAAAAAAATGAATATATTTAGCAATGCTTCACTAAATAATACAATCGCTTGAAATTATGTTTTAATATTTTTGCATGAGATTATTAATTTAATATTTTCATAGAAATTTGGGGGAGAAATTTCTAACTAACTTTCATTTAAAAATGGTTCTCTTCTTTGTCAATTTTTTCATTCGTCCTTTGTTTGAGAGTTGGGCTTCATTGTTTGTTTGTTTGGAGGTGGGGGCTTCATTGCTTTAGCGCTAATTAGACAATTTTATTGAATTGTCATAAGTAATGCCTTCTTTTGCATCAATTAACATCGTTCATTTGGCAAGTGCACTGTAAACCTTTCGCTAAATGAAGCACGAAACTTCGTTGTCAATAAACGCCTGGGTGAATGAACGGGCAAACATGCGTGAGATTGTGCACCCCCCAGCCCTCCCGTCTCGGGCGAAGAAAAATGTAAGAGGCTCATGGCTGTTATAGCCACGACATAGCAACCTGGAGGTATCGGACGAGATGGTCGCTGAAGCAGACACCAGGACCACGAGAGGTCGATACGCGCATGCCCACCAACATGTTCACAGAAGCTCACTGAGACCGACGCACAATATTCAAATGCAGTCACAATCATACGCATATAATCACATATATCAGTATACACGCACACACACAAACATATATATATATATATATATATATATATATATATATATATATATATATATATATATATATATATATGTACGATGAGAACGAATAGAGTACAATTCCAACGTTTGTAACATTTAATTTAAAAGAGGGCTCTATACAGAGTAGAGCAATAAAAATAAATAAATATATATATATATATATATATATATATATATATATATATATATATATATATATATATATATATATATATATATATGAACATCTATGCTAAAGTGGGAAAAGTTTTTGTGTGACGCGTTTTATCATTTAGGACTTCATCAGACTGAATTGATGTTTACTTTGATTCCACTACGCATGCGTACAGAGGAAAGGGGACGCTGAAATTTTAAACTTTATTTTTAAATATGTGCTTGGTTATAAATTCTCACCAATTTCGTTTGTTTTCTTTTTGCTAATATGCCCCATTGTGATAATAGAAGAAAGAACCTAGACGTAAATTGACAATCTATGATCAAAAGTGATAAAAGTTCTTTCTATAGACTTTCGTCTTAGTAAATTGCTTTCTCTTTTAATTAGAGTAGCATTTTTCAAATCAAAATTCTGATTAGTCTCATTAAAGTGATCAACTAATGAAGTGAGTATATTGTTTTCTATATGATCCCTTCTGTATTCATAAAACCTTTTATTTAAATTTCTTGAGGTTTCTCCTATGTATTCCGTGTAGCAATTATTACAGGTGATAGAGTAAATTCCACCTTCAAGATTTAGCGTATTATTAAATTTTGTATTAAGTCTTTTATCGTTTAAGAAGGAGTTAGAACAAGTTTTATGTTAAGCTAATAAAAATTCTTTTCAATAGCAGTTGTGATACAGTTGTTGGGTGGAACAATACATTTTGATTCATTGCATTTGTCAGAATGGTCCACTCATTTATTTAGTAATATTTTATGGATCTTTTATTTCGCGTTGAATGTGTAATAATAGTCAGGACATTGGAGAAGCTTTCAATGTATTTCTCCTCTTCATGAAAATATTGGGAGCTACAAATTCTGAGTGATCTTAAATAGAATACTATAATTATTCTGGATTTGATTTTGTAATTATGGGGAGAATAGAAATTTATGAGATCATTTTTATTAGGTAATTTGTGATGGACACGTACTTTTAGGCTATTGTAATTACAGTGTAACATGATATATGTGAAATTTAAACTTTTTTTTTTCTGTTTCGTAAGTGAACATTTTTTTTAAATTTGAATTTTAAAAATTTCAGCGTCTCCTTTCCTTCGTGCGCATGCGTAGTCACATCAACGAAAACATCATTTTAGTCCGATAAAGATGAAGACCTAAATGACGAAACGCGTCACACTTTGTCATACATTTTTCTGAAAATTGCTCTTAATATATAAAAACATATATCGCCCCCTATATATATATATACATGTGTGTGTGTGTGTGTGTGTGTGTGTGTGTGTGTGTGTGTGTGTGTGTGTGTGTGTGTGTGTGTGTGTGTGTATTATGGCCGTGTCACGTTTAGGTGGGTGAGCGCTTGGGATTACCAAAGTGCTGTAAAAATGGATATGCAGCTAGTGTAATGGACAACGGCTCCGAATGAGAAATTGGGCAGCCGAGTTCGATTTCTAGTCTAGTTCGTTACATTCACTTATGTGCGAATATATTTGGAAAAATAATAGTCTTTTTTTCCTCCCCCATAAACACAAAGAGAGAGCGAGAGAGAAAGAGAGAGATGGGGGTGGGAATATAATACAAAGTGGACGTAGGAATCAACACTACATAATGATTGCCAGTTTCAGTATCGATTCTTATATCACACACACAAACACACATGCAAATATTTATATATTTATTCTACGTATACTCATTTATAAAACACACACACACACACACACAGACATATATATATATATATATATATATATATATATATATATATATATATAGGGTAAAAAAGAATGAACATACGGAAAACGGTGTAGTGACATGGTTTGTTCGAGAAAGGGACTTTTTCAGACTATTATCGGAATAATTCTCATATATGAAAGGGAAAAAAGGGAGGAGAATGGACACATTCAATAAACAAAATAGATTAAGATTTCAATTTTGAATCGAAAGAAGAATCTGCAATATTTATTGGTTCTGATCTGGTATTTCAGTCACTTTCCTACCACTATAATGTAGCTTCTCTGTACTTTTTCTATAAATACCTTTATGGTAATTATTTTGATGAACCTTCCCCTTTGGTACATAGACTTTATTAAATTTAAGTTCTTTACTAGATTGTGCAGCAAATCTTCATCAATTTACATTTGAATTGGCCACAGATGAAACTGTACGTTGTATACTACCAATTTTTTCTCTCACACTTCTTGCTTGAGGAACTTCCTTCCAGTTCTATGCTTTCCAGCAAAAAATGATCTTCAAAGATCTAAATGCAATGTCAATCGTTATCTTCTCTCTCCTTAACTTCTCTTCTTTAATTGTTCTCGTTCCTTAATAATATTTTTCTTATATTCCTTCACAATCAGTAAAAACCCTGAGTGTTAGTGGCTTTCTTGCCTTGCTTGGGATTAAATGATTAAAAAAAACGATTGATTGGTTGATTTGTTTTTTTTACGAATAATCAAGCTTTGCAGGTGGTTTAAAGCCAGAAAATATTTTTAGATCGTAAGAACGTTTTGGAGATAATAGTGATATACAAGTTCTACTGATTAACCTATAGCTGGGGGAGAAAAGGTTGATTCATAACTTTCGTGAGAGTATTTGCGTATAAGCGAATATAACGAATCCAACGTGAATTAAAACTCAGCTCTCCGATTAAAAATTCCAAGCCATCATCCATTACACCACCTGCACACCCAAGCTTACGTCACCTGGTATTCCTAAGTTGTCACATATCTAGGAACAGACCGGTTCGGTGATTGTAGGAGCACCAATATTTCAATATGATATGACCGTAAGTCTTTATACGATGGAATACAAAATACAAGAATTTCTACAGAAGGTAGAAAAACAAGAAAAATGCCAAAACATCAATTGTAAGAATCCGACTAGAATTGAAATTCGACTGTCCAATTTCAAACAGCAAGCCATTATTCAATACATTATGCACACATCCAAGCTTACAGCCACTCGTGTTCTCAGGTAGTCACTCATCTAGGTAGTGAACAGTCTTGACGTTGCTTAACCTTGGTGATCGTACGAGGACCGGTATTTCAACGTGATATGGCCGTAAGCCGTTATATGACGGAATGCAACATTCAGCTGAATGCCAAGACAACGTCCTAGAAATCCGGAGAAAAGTTCATAAGGTTGAATAATGATGCTATGAATTTATAAATAAAAGCTTTTGTCATTAAAACGAAGGAAACCTTTAGATAAACCTGACATTATTTTGATCAGAGGAGATAGAATTTTTCTTCAGACTCACGCGCACACAGATTTTTATATTCTCTCAACATATTTTACGCCTGTTTACACATGAAGTTAATATTCTTTCACATTCTAGTGCTTTCATTTTCTCCCCCTTTCCGGCGTTCCCTACCCATTTCTGGTGGACGTACCTAACGGAGCGGTCATGTCTGTCCGGTGCCTTAAGCACCAACGCAACCCGAGTGCATCACATAGCATCAATAGAAACGACAAAGAATCATTTTCTTTCTTTTTTCTTCGTTTTTTTTTTTTTTTATCTTCCTCCCTTTCGTTCAGCGCCTTCAGTTTTTCTTCCGCCACAATTCTTCCCGCCTCTGATGTTCATTGGCGAAAAATCTATGACAAAGGAAAACTCTGTGAAGTTTTCATTTAATCTAAACCGCTCTCACACGTA
This sequence comes from Acanthosepion esculentum, assembly GCA_964036315.1. Classification (NCBI taxonomy): domain Eukaryota; kingdom Metazoa; phylum Mollusca; class Cephalopoda; order Sepiida; family Sepiidae; genus Acanthosepion; species Acanthosepion esculentum. The sequence continues at coordinate 2,062,534 of OZ038493.1, forward strand.
CGCATGCGCACATACTCTCAAACACACTTTGTCTCTCATTCAACCTGTTTCCCTGTTTTTCTTGCTTCGTTTTTTCTTTTTCTTCTTTTCTTCAGGATTTTTATTTATTTCGATATTTCTCTATGACATTTCTTTTTTGCAAACCTGTATAACCCACTCCATTACCTACACGCTCTCTCTTTCTTTCTTTCTTTCTTTCTTTCTCTTTCTCCCTCTCTTTCTCTCTCTCTTTCTCTCTGATACTTTAATCTATTTCTTTTTGTTGCACAGCGTTTGTCTTGACTTTTAGATTCTTTTTTAAAAAAAATGCATTCTTCTTTCCATTTCTTTATCTATTTCGAGATATTGCTACTGTTAAATATTTTCTTTTGCCTTTATCATTCCTTTTATATTTTTTCTCATATATTCTTTCTTTCTTTCATTCTTTCTTTCTTTCTTTCATTCTTTCTTTCCATTTTTGCTTCTTTCTTTTCGCTTCTTTACTTCTTTCTTTTTCTCTTTATTTCTTTTTTCTCTTCCCTTTTTCTTTCTTCCCATGTTATTTCTTTTCTCTCCTTTCTCTATTCTTCCTTTCTTTTCTTCCGTTTTTGTTTCTTTTCCGACTTCTTTCTTTTTTACTTTCTCTCCAATTTTTCCATTTTTCTGTTTCTCTTTTCTTTCCTTCTTTTTCCTTTGTATATTTCCATCTGTTTTTTCTTTTTCGTGTCTATTCATTCCTTTGTGCACCCCACTCGGCTTACTATTTCATTTTCTCTTTTCAATATATTTCGCACTTTCCTCTATTAATTATTTTTATATTTCTCTCTTATTCAATCTAATTGTCCGTTTGTTTCGTTCTTTCTTCCTTCATATTTCAATTCTCTCCTATTTTCTTTACTATTTGTCACACTTATTTTTATTTTTTTAAATCTCCTTCAATTCTTTCTCTTTTCCTCGATCGGTTCTTCATTTCTTTTTCCTTCTATACATTTTTTTTAAGTTTCTCGTTTCCTAATTCATTTCTCCTTTTACTCTTTCCGCCATTATTTTCCAGGTTATTTTAAAGTCATTTCTATGTTTTTATCTTCCTTTCATTTAACTTTCCGCCATTTTTAATTCGTATCTTTTTTCTCACGTCATTTAATCCTTTCTTTTTTTTTATTAAAATCTCCCCCTTTTTCTTTCCGACTTCTTTATCATAATATTCCTTTTATAGGTAGCATCTGTTCTTGATGTGCCCCGACTAGTCGCCATTTTTCTTTGTAGATATCATAGCGAAAATATTAACTCATTAAATTTTAGATGCTGTCTTCTTAAACTTCACAGCATTTTCCCATCTTTTTAGATCTTGCGTCTTTTTAATGTTAAAATTAATCATGTCTGATTCTTTGCAGGCCTTTTCTCACACGTTTATGTCCTCACTCACTCACTCACTCTCTCTCTCTTTCTCTCTCTCTCTCTCTGTGTCTCTCTCTCTCTTTCTGTCTTTGTCTCTCTCTCTTTCACTCTCTCTTTTTCTCTCTGTAATTGTTCCACTGATTTCTCACTGTTATTCTTTCTTTACTTTGATCTTTCTCGTTTCCTTCTTCTGATACTAGGTATTAAACGAAGGAAGAAGAAGTAGAAGAAGAAGAAGAAGAAGAGGAGGACGAGGGAAAGAAGAAGAGGGAGAAAAGGAGAAGGAGGAGAAGTTTTCATTTTATTTAGTTACTGTTAAGAAAAAGAAAAAGAAAAAGAAAAAATGCACAAATAAAGTGACAAAATAAAAAAAGAAAGAAACTCAAGAAAAAGTAAAGAGAGAGAGAGAGAGAGAGAGAGAGAGAGAGAGAACTGAAAAGAAAGGAGAAAAATGTTTAACAAAAGAAAGAGAAAAATAAAACGAAAGCGACGTAGAAGAAAGAATATTTTGAAAAAATAATAGAAAAGGATAAAAGAAAATTGAAAAGGAAAAATGTAGGATGTGTGTAGAAATAAAAAAGAAAAGAGATGAAGAGAGAGAATAAAGAGAGGGAGAAAGAAAAAAAAGAAAAAAGAAAGAAAGAAAAAAGAAAGAAAGAAAAAAGAAAGAAGTTGTTTTCATTTCGTTTAACAACTGTTAAGAAAGCGAAAAAGAAAAAACGAAGAATGAGAGAAGCAAGTAATAAATGTAAAAATGTCGGAATTTTAAAAAAAGAAAAAAAGAACGCGAAGCAAGTGAAGAAAATAGTAAAGAGAGAGAGAGAGAGAGTGAGAAGAAGAAGAAGAAGAAGAAGAAGAAGAAGAAGAAGAAGAAGAAGAAGAAGAAGAAGAAGAAGAAGAAGTAAAGAGAGACTGTTTTTATTTAACTACTGTTTATCATAACTGTTCTTTGTTTATTGCGTTGTTTTTGTTATTTTATGATGCGTTTTCTCTTTGTACAAAATTCTTCCAAGTATTTTTCTTCTGAACTCTAGGGAATTTTGGGTCTGCTGGATAAACATGGCTGAACTATTACGGCAAAAAGCTAATCAAATTAGTTAAGTTCTCAGAAGTTTGCATGGTAAGAAAAAAGTGAAAACATTTGAAGAGAAAGGGAAGAAAGTAAAAAAAAATCGCAACTGTAACAACAATAATGAAGAAAAGCTAGAAAAGTAATTAAGTTCTCTTTTATTCACCGATCACGACTTTTCCATAGTTTCATTTCTACATTTATTTCTCAAGTCTACATCAGCAGAAAAAAACAAAAAGCAAGAAATGTTATAAATAAGAAAGAAAAATACAGACACACACAGACACACAGACACACACACACACACACACACACATATATATATATATATATATATATATATATATATATATATATATATATATATATATATATATATATATATGTATGTATGTATAAAGGTAAAAGACAATAGGAAAACTATTATTAGCCGACGCGTTTCGTCCAATGTGGACTTTTTCAAGGCATTTTTTTTTCGTTCTTGCCTTAAAAAGTCCACATTGGACAAAACGCGTTGGCTAATAATACAGTTTTCCTATTGTCTTTTGCCTTTATACATATTGACTTTTTCTACAAGTTAACTCCGAGAAATTATATATATATATATATATACACACACACACACATAAGAAAAAGTAATACGTTGGTGATATCAATAGACAACTTGTCAGAAGGCCTAACACTCTAATCAAGAGAAAATCTCACAGAAGGAAAGCAATAAATGTAAAGAAAGGCCAAAAGCAAACACCTACCGACTCAGTACAGAAAAGGTGCTCAATGCCCAGATTGTCTAGATGTGTTTCCTCCTATCAAAGGACAGTCGGTGTCGTTACTCGAGTTTCATGCTCACACCATCTTCAGACGATTACGATATAGAAATGTATCGAGAGAATTAATGGCTTTATTTTTAATCCAGCATTTTTATTATTTCAAACGTTATTATAGAGATAGACGCCTTTTTACGAAGGAGGACACAGGTTCGATTCCTGCTGGAGGACATATTTTCATTACTAAGATTTCTCGAATGCGCAATCCAATATACGTAATACACACTGTTTAATAAGTAGAAATGGGGCGTCTATTTCAAATAAGAAGTGTCCACTTGAATAACGTTTGAATTTATATATATATATATATATATATATATATGTCGGATACAAATTCTACTGCACAACATCTAAAAACATATTCCTGTCCACCTTCACAATACAGGAAAATACTTGTTAACAACACAAATATACTACACCATTAAAAATCATAAACAAAAACTTCAAATACTTATATCAAAATCGACCAACCAACAGTCAACAAAATTTATTACAAATATAGCAACAACATATTAAAGTGCATATAAATATTTTAATGCCATTTTACACTTCTAACAATTTCCGTCAGATCCCTTAACTATTTGGGTAAAAAAAAAAATACGGCGCCTTCCTTGATGAATTTCATCTTAACATCAAGAAACTAATGAGACAACAGGAAAGAATCAGTATAAAAATAAGTAGACACAATGTGTCTATATTATTCAATGAAACGTTTGAATGAAGAGGTACTGCTTATATAAAATCCTAGTGAGTCAGATACTGCCTACCTAGGTTTCACACTGAAGATAAATTTACGTGAAAACTAGGTAAGTAGTTTCTGGCTCGCTAGGATTTTTTAAACTTCCTCTCTACTTACTGCACTGAGCACTTTAGGTTTTTTTTCTTATTTTAGTCGAGTGTTTTGTTTTTTTTCTTTTCATTACGGTGTTGGGCGATTTTTTTCGACATACTCTGATGATTTTAGGATTTTCTAATTTTTTCCCCAGATACCAGTTTGTTTAAATGTATTTTTATTTTCAAATTGTATTATCCGTTTTTTTATACCAGTCGAGTATAGGTATTAAAATAAACATTATATATATATATATATATATATATATATATATATATATATATATATATATATATATATATATATATATATATATATAAAGTGAGCATTGAAGTCAACACTCAGAGGAGACAGGCTGTTTCATGCTAGACGCAATCGTTAAGTCACGCGGCCTGATGATTGCGTCTAGCATGAGACAACCTGTCGCTTCTGAGTGATGACTGTTCACTTTTATAATTACATACGCTCTATCTCTGATATTGAGCACTTTATCCCATACATATACCACACCTTAAAACTAAAATATATATAAATGATGGAATTTTGGGGATTCGAATAATCATTATAGTAATTCATGGAGTCTAGAATAATCCTCAACAAAATGCAGAAAGCCCTGGACGGCCGTTTCGTCCCATTTGGGATTCATCAGCAGAGTGCATCCACTACCGAGAAACGAACCCGGACTGCTACGATATTACGCAAGCGTCATACCAATTGTACCAACGTGCCTCGGTGACAAAGAAGAAATTGACTAGACTTAATATAGCGCTGCTACTCACAAATTCCTATACTCATCCAAGTATTCAAACCCAACGCGTTGTGCCCCAAGAGCAATGTCTTCCTTCTTCTTAGCCGCAGTCAAGAAAGTTTAGTTAAATATTTAGATAACTAGATAGATAAATAAATAGATAAAAAGATGGATAAATAGATAGATTAATAGATGGATAAATAGATAGATAATTAGATAGATACCTAGATGAATAGATACATACCTAGATAAATAGATGGATAAGTAGATAGATATCTACATAGATAAATAGATAGATACCGAGAGAGATAAATAGTTAGATACGTAGATAGATAAAAAGATAGATACCTAGATAAATAAAAATATAGATACCTGCATGGATAAATAGATACCTAGATAGATAAATAGAGAGATAAATAGATAGATAAATAGATGGATAAATAGATAGATAACTAGATAGATAAGTAGACAGATAATTAGATGGATAAATAGATAGAGACCAAGGATAGATAAAAAGATAGATACCTAGCTAGATAAATATTTAGATTCCTAGATAGTTAAATAGATAGATACATAGATAGATAAATAGATGGATAAATAGATGGATAAATAGATAGATACCTAGATAGATAAATAGATAGATACCGAGAAGGATAAATAGATTGATACCTAGATAGTTAAAAAGATATATACCTAGATAAATAAATAGATAGATAACTGCATCTATAAATAGATAAATAGATGGATAAATATATGGATAAATAGACAGATACCTAGATAGATAAATAGATAGATAATTAGATGGATAAATATTTAGATACGTACATAGATAAATAGGTAGATAAATAGTTGGACAAATAGATGGATATATAGATAGATTACTAGATAGATAAACAGATAGATAACTAGATAAATAAATAATTAGATACCTAGATAGATAAATAGATGGATAAATAAATAGATACCTAGATAGATACCTAGATAGATAAATAGTTAGATACCTAGATGGATAAGTAGATACATACATGGATTGATAAATCGATAGATACCTAGATAGATATATAGATATTTAGATAGATAAATAGATAGATAAATAGATGGATAAATAGATTGATACCTACATAGATATATAGATAGATACGTTGATAGATACCTAGATAGATAAATAGATAGATAAATAGATGGATAAATAAATAGATAGCTAGTTAGATAAATAGATTGATACCTAGATAGATAGATAGATACCTACATAGATATATAGATAAATAAATAGATAGATAAATAGATTGATAATTAGATAGATACCTTGATAGATAAATAGATAGATACATAGATAGATAGATAGATACCTTGATAGATAAATAGATAGATAAATAGATGGATAAATAGATAGATACCTAGATAGATAAATAGTTAGATACCTAGATTGATCAGTAGATACATAAATAGATTGATAAATAGATAGATACCTAGATAGATATATAGATAAATACCTCGATAAATAAATAAATAGATAGATAAATAGATTGATAAATAGATAGATACCTAGATAGATATATAGATACCTAGATAGATAAATAGATAGATAAATCGATAGATATCTAGGTAGATAAATAGATAGGTACCTCGATATATATATAGATAAATACCTAGATAAATAAATAGATAGATAAATAGATGGATAAATAGATAGACACATAGATAGATACCTAGATAGATAAATAGATAGGTACCTAGATAGATATATAGATAAATACCTAGATAAATAAATAGATAGATAAATAGATGGATAAATAGATAGACACATAGATAGATACCTAGATAGATAAATAGATAGGTACCTAGATAGATATACAGATAAATACCTAGATAAATAAATAGATAGATAAATAGATGGATAAATAGATAGACACATAGATAGATACCTAGATAGATAAATAGATAGGTACCTAGATAGATATATAGATAAATGCCTAGATAAATAAATAGATAGATAAATAAATGGATAAATAGATAGACACATGGATAGATAACTAGATAGATAAATAGATAGGTACCTAGATAGATATATAGATAAATACCTAGATAAATAAATAGATAGATAAATAAATGGATAAATAGATAGACACATAGATAGATACCTAGTTAGATAAATAGATAGGTACCTAGATAGATATATAGATAAATACCTAGATAAATAAATAGATGGATAAATAGATAGACACATAGATAGATACCTAGTTAGATAAATAGATAGGTACCTAGATAGATATATAGATAAATACCTAGATAAATAAATAGATAAATAAATAGATGGATAAATAGATAGACACATAGATAGATACCTAGTTAGATAAATAGATAGGTACCTAGATAGATATATAGATAAATACCTAGATAAATAAATAGATAGATAAATAGATGGATAAATAGATAGACACATAGATAGATACCTAGATAGATAAATAGATAGATAGGAAGAGACAGATATTAGGAGCTTCACCGCGTGTTAAAAGCACAAATCAACTAGACATGGAAAAACTCTTATATTTTCTATATCATTAACTTATTTTATAATAATATTTTAGGAGCTTGTCGGCTATATATCACATACTTGTTGGCCATTGATATACATTTATTTATATTGTAACATCGGCAAAATTTCATAGAAATATTTAGTATTTTGTTAACAACTTTGATAGATATTCATTTTTAGTTTTATTTGTTTGAGATTTTGTTATAGTTAGAAAAACTTGTTTTTAATCAGTTCCCACCCACCCCCATTTATTGTGAAGTCCCTGTTTATTAGGTTTTCCTATGTTTACCAACATTTGCTCCGTTCATTACCCCCACCCACTCACCTTTTGATTTCATTTTCTGATTTTCTCCCACAACCCCGTTTGTTATCACACCCCCTTTTATTTGCCACCCGAGTATAAATATTAGCACAAACACACAAGGGACGCCTCGAAAATAATTCCTCCCCCCCCCCCCCCCCGTATATTGGTACAGTAGCTCCAGCTGATATGGTGAGTACAATAACACGATTGGATAGAACTAGTTGCCAGCTGCAGTCATCGCCAGTGGTTATTGGTTTGGTTTGGTTTGGTTTGGTTTGGTTTGGTCGATTTTGTTTAGCGGCATATCAACCCCTGTGGGTTATTTAATGCCGGATTCTAAATATTTTGGACACAGTTTTATGGCTTCAACTAAATATATTTTGAACGCTAGAATTTCGACAGCGATGAAAAGGATGCTTCTTACCTCATTCCCAACGTAACTTGACGCTAAAATACCCCTAACGCATTACCGCCTACCTCACAGTCACCCCACCTCGTAGACTGAGGATTATAGAACCACGGCTCTCTTCACGCTAAGCATTGATAGTGATTTTCCATAGCAAGTAATTTTGAATTCAGGATTGCCCTTCTCCTTGTTGACCTTGTCTTTGGCTAAAGGGACCCTACTATTTAACCAATAAAGAAGGGTAGATGCGTGAATGCGAATGCAATGAGTTCGACTGGAATCCGATTTTTCATTCTGAGTCACTATGTATTACACCACCCGCACACTCACTGCCTAACTGTGATTAAATCTGCAGATACGCATCACGCACCTATATGTATTACCCACTGCCTAACTGTGCTCACATCCCTTGTTTAGGCTCTGTAAATGTTCAGCAATTGTTAATAAATATGAATGTATGCAATTTATTCCATATGGAGAAATTCAAAGATACACCTCTGATTCGTACGTATTTTTATGTCAGATGCCATTTTGCCAGACTGAAACTCAGCTCAGAAAGGCAAAAGTATTCATTATTTGCAGGAAGGTTCAGCCTTTGTTAGAATGCCAGTAACATCTACCTCTAACGTTGGGAGTTGTTAGGGGAGGCCAATATAATAAAACTGGTGGCATTACTTTCGGAACGACACTCATATATATGGAGTTGTTTGCAAAATTCTTTTTCCTAGATTTCTTTTTACTTATTTTTAATTTGATAATCAATAACAGATAATTGATATTATATTTTCATAATTATCAATCTTTATGACTTTTACCGAAGTACTCGACTCACAGAAATAATACTTAGTGTACAATAATACTTTGTCTCTGATTATCGTTAAGAGAGAGAGAGAGAGACTTTTTTTTCTGTAGCCTTCGATAAAGCTTCAGCTTTACTCGACTGATCTTTCCGCTTGCTCTTCAGAATTGGCTATACTTGGGCTGCTTCGCCAAATACTACTAACCAAAACATTAAGCTAAAATCTCGAATCATGTTCTTAAATAGTCTATTAGATCAAGACTTTCAAATGGAGGCATGGCGCTAATTAAACGGAAAAAATTGCGCTGATTATGCGTAAGTGTAGAAATTTGGAATTATTTGAAGAAGAATTTTAGTCAAAAGTATATCGGTACAGAAAATTAAGCTTAGGCTCTCGTAAAACAAAACCAATGAATCTTCTCGCTAAATAAATAAACGGCAAATTCTGTCTGCCCCTCTGTGTGTTTGAAACCGCCTCTAACTCGGGCCATATTTGCTCTACATTGACATACATTTTTGGAATCAGAATGATCCCGGGATTGAAAACTGCCTTCGTTTAATCTTCTGTTCAGTTCTTAGTTCAAGGAAAAAGCAGGGCAGAGTTTTCTCCGTCTTCTTACAGCGCAGTTGATGTTAAGTAAACTTTATACCGTTCTTTTATATACTTATCATTTATAACTTTGATCCCAATAAAAACACCAGAATGTTTAACCTTTGAACACAGTTAACCATTTGTTCTTTATTAAATAAGATTCATTGGTTTTGTTTTACGGAAGACTAAGCTTAATTTTCAGTATCTATCTACTTCTGACTGAAATTCTTCTTCAAATAATTCCAAATTTCTACACTTAATCACGCACAATCTACTCAAACATTCCCGGCGTGCCTTTGTAATGTTAAGTCGCCATTTTTGTATAGTGCATAACCCGAAAGGCATATATATCGGTTCACTTAACCATTGAAAGAGAACAATAGAAAGAGAAGGTGGTGATAGTGATTATGTCAGGATTTAAAGTCACGTTTTGCTTTTATCGCTTTGAAAAGAAAACAGAAAAAAGATTAAGCAAATCTTTTCATTTCATGTTGGGTATAAGATTCATCCTGTCGGTATGAGAAAATCACAATAACATAATTTAAAAATGCATCGTATAATAAAACCAAGGTTTCTTTTTTCCTCCTTGTTCGGCTGTGGGTGTTTTAGTTCTAAATATGTTCCAAAGGCGAAAAGAACATTGTGAAGCAGCAAATGAAAACAGATAAAAAAAAAAGGTGTGCAACTGTAGACGAATAAAAGGTCGAAGAAAGAACTTAGCGGAGAAGACGATGATAAAGATTCGCAAAAAGAAAAAAAAAGATGCAAAACGAAAAATGAGAAAGTAAGAAAGAAAGAGAATAGAAAAGAATAAAGAAAAAGAAAGAGAGAATGAAAAAATAAAGAAAGAGAAGAAGAATTTGAAATATATATTTTTTTTAAAAAGCAAGAGAGAAAGAAAAAAAGAAATAGAAGGGAATGAAAATGAAAGAATTTAATTAATTAAAGTAGAAAAAGAGAAATGTTTCAAACAGAGAGAAAAGTTGAATCTTAGAAATAAGAACGAAAGGAAGAATGTGTCATGGTCAAATCGGAAGTGTTCGCCCTCACGAAAAATAATCAAATGAAAAATTAAGCAAAGCCCAGTTTCTTTTTGATCGCCGGAAGTAGATTTTTAAAAAACCGTGGGGAAAAAAAATCTACATGTTTTTAACCAATCACAGTGACTCCTACGTCTTGCAATAGGCAAGACTTGGGAACTAGCTTACGCTCCAATGAAAGGAAAACTTATACCAGTGATACCCAATTTTTTTTTTCTCTGGACCGTATTTTCGGAATTAAAATTTGCTAGCGCCTCACTAAATTTTATGTGATAAAAAATGCATGTACGAAGACATGGGCTGAGGGGAAGGGAAGTCTCGATGAAAAGGTTCAAGCAGCCCTACGGCAAAGAAGGTCCAGAGAGAGTGAGAAAGAGAGAGAAAGGGAGAGAGAGAGTTAAAGAGGGATAACCGAGGATTCGAAGTCAGAACATTATCGTTGATAACACTCTCCTCCAATTTGCAGACCCTAGTTACTCTATTCTTTATACTTGACATAATGCAAAAAATATAACAAGGATAAAATCGGTCAATAATTATTTGTAACTATTTATACTGGGACTAATCCATAATAATATATTAATTTTTAAAATAATATAATTTTTGGTATATATATTTCTTGATACTGTTTCTAAATCCTTCATTGTTTTGCAATCATTCCGCCTCGCCTGCTATCCTCTTCCGCCGCACCTAACATGCGCGTCGCACTGTTTGGAAACCACTAATTTATATCATCCTCTAAATGAAACGATACCGCTCTGAAAAAGGCCATAATCTGAAAGCAACACAGGAGCAAATAAAAATATTTTAAATTTCACATAACCTTTCATACTCATGTACTTCGTTGAAAACTTTTCTCATCAAATAAAAGTTATTAATTTTAATAAGACATTTAATTTATTTCAAACTGAAGAGGTTTTTTAATCGAGGACGTAATGTGTAACACTGACATCCGTACGCGCATTGGGATTAGCCAAAGACGAATCCCAAAATCTAAACACAGTATTAAGAAATCGAAACATTTCGTTAAAAACAAAAAACTACTGAACGGTTATGAAATATCAGTCTTCTTATATTGCAGTGCATGCTGGACAATCTCCTCATAGATGATGAAGAATGTGGTTCTACAGAAGGATGTTGAGGATACCATGGACCGAACATGTTATCAATGATGAAGTTTTAGAGAATATGGAATCAGACAGGAAACATATTTGAACATCAAGAAGAGATAGTTGAAATTCCTAGGGCACATAATGAGGAAAATGTGTTTGGAAAATCTGATACTCACAGGACACACTGAAGGCGAGAGAAGCAAAGAAAGGAAACGCATAACCTACTTAGTGAGCTTGAGTAAATAGATGTCGGAACAAGGATTAGGAGAAGTAACAGAAAGACAAAATTTATTAAAAGCTACAAAGAACAGGACATTGTGGAAAGGCCTGATAGCCCATGTCCTGAAGTGACATGCCACACAGAAGAACATCTTAAGATGATATTAGATCATAATTCAACACACTGCTTTTTTGTTTATTCTTTCTATCTGGCAGTGAATGCCTGAAAAGAATACTGAGAACACCATAGACGGAACATTTGATCAACGAGGAAGTTTTAAGGAAAATGATAATGAAAAAGAAACTTTTGCTTAGGAGAGACAATTGAAATTTATGGGATACATAATGAGAAAAGATGGCTTGGAGAATCTGACACGCAAACGACATATCGAAGGAAAGAGAGAAACAGTGAGTACATACCTAACGAACGTCTGTAAATGGATGCCAGAACATGAAGAGAAAGGGAAAATATTATTAAGAGCTAGAAATCGCGGAGAGCCATGATCATTTTCATCCTGAAGAGACATGTTACATAAAAGAAAACATCAGTGATGGACAGAGTTAAGTGCAATGGCGAAGTTGAGGTTTGAAGTTACGGTCCACTGATATTAGCAGACGATAGATCGACTAAAGTTTATCGGGTCTTCTAACTGATAATCAGGATGTGCTGATAATCTTTATGGGCATTTCATATTTTTAGACAGGTAGCGGCGGGTATCTACACCAGGGACAGATAACCAAAAAAATAAAACTAAAACAAAAACTCACAAATACAATGAAAAGAAAATAGACTAATAAATGGATGATGGGAAACACATTCTCCGGAGAAATGCGCAACTCCCACGACAGAAGAATTTCAGTCAAAGTGATTTTTATGGACCGACGCATCTGGACGGGAGTTTATGAAGTTATCATCTTTAGAATGGTTGCGAACCAAGGCTATAGAACCCAGTCTGTCCTGCTATTTGGCCCATAGCTGGAGTGGAGGGGAGATGGATCCATACACTTCACAAGGTTTTTTGAGCGTAAGTGAATGTAACGAACTCGACTAGAATTCGAACCCGGCTTTCTGATTGCTCCTTCCATTACACTACCTGCACCTCCTATATCATAAAGGGAAAAAGATGACAAAGAGTAAAAATCGAAAAAGAATGAATGAAAAAGAATGAATGAAAAAGAAATATAGAAAAAGGAAAAAAAATCTTGAGAAAAATAAGATAAAAAAGAAAGTAAATAAATAAAAAGAGAAGAAAGACGAAAGAAAGAAATAATAAATGCTTGAATAAAAAACGAAAAAGAAAGAGAGAGAGAGAGAGAAGAGGGAATGAAAAGAAAGAGAGGTAAAGGGTTACAAATATGAAAAAGTAAGTGAAAAAAGAAAGGATAAATGAAAAAAGAAATGAAATAAAAGAGAAGAAATAAGAAAGAAAGAAGGAGGAAGAGGAGGAGGAGGAAGAAGAGGTGGGGAAGATGAAGATGAGAAGGAAGAGGAAGTGGAAGAGGAGGAGACTTCCAAATTACTTTCAACTGAGTTAATTTTGTTTGTACTAATTTCTTTGAGAAGCGCTGCTCCTTTTGTCGGTCCGGTTTGATGGTGTCAAAGACGCCGAAAGAAAACAACAGAGTTTCTAATAACATTGCCCAGCACGAGTGGGGGTCGGTGAACAGCAGTTGGATTTTTTTTTAATTCTAATTTTGTTTTTTATGTTTATAGATTTTGATTCCCTTTCAATTTATTTATTCATTTGTCATCTTTTCTCTTTCGGGCAAAAAGACTGAGAAACTGCCCTTGATGCTGAGTTGCAAATCGAGTTCAAATTTGAAGAAAAATTAACAGAATTTGAAAAAGAAGACTGTGAGTGTGAAACAATATCAGTCATCATTTGACTTTCGCGACGGTGTGTGTGTGTGTGTGTCTTTTTGTGTGTGTGCGTGCGTGTGTGTGTATATGTGATTGTGTGAAGTGGGTCGGGGGTATTGGCCAGAACGCGGTCAGACTTTTCTTTTTAATGTGTTTAACACCAGTACAAAGAAATCAAAATACGAATTTATGCACATTTCTCTTTCTGTCTGTCTTTCTTTCTCCTTCTCTTGCTCGCTCTCTCTATCGAAAAAAGATGTCCATGGATGTTTAAATATATGAAAACGCGCGCGTGTGTGTGTGTGTGTGTGCGCACACACACACACATATATATATAATTTGAATGTGTATATATATATATATATATATATAAATATAATTAAATATATATATGCAATTTTTTATATATGCGCGGTAGTAATTGGAAAGCGCTCAATATCAGTGATAGAGTTAACATAAATACGTAGTGTAACCCGGATATAAGAGAGTTGTCGGGGCCGGATACGAAGTCTCTTATATCCGGGTTTCTCTTATATCTGGGTTTGATCTATTTTGTTTAGGTAAGTATGGCTCTAATTTGGGACCAGAGAAAATCTATCTTATATCCGGGTTTCTCTTATATCCGGGTCTCTTATATCCGGGTTACACTGTAACATATTGATATTTGGAAAAACGTTCATGAAAGTACATTTCGAAAATAATATCCGATAATAAATATCTGTCGAGATTACATGCTCAAATTTATGACTTATATATGAAAGAGAGAAAAAAACTTTCATACTTATTCTGTATATTTCGATACACGTAATTCGGGTCTCGTGACTTCCTCAGTCGAAGAATGGTTAGTTCAACTTATCATTTAAAGGAATGAATGTTTTCTCCTTAAACATTACAATTGTCTTTTGTGTGTAAGTAGTAGTATTAGTAATAGTAGTAGTTATCCGGCATCTGAATCCATCTTGGACTGGCGGAAAAATATTCTTCTGATTGAGGGGTAACAAAACAATTACATTTGCTCAGAGAAAGAGAGGAGTATGTGATTTTTGTTCTTATCTTTTTATGCCCCCCCCTCTATCTTTTCGTAGTGTCTTTCTTCCTCTTGTGTCTGTGTTTTTGCCAGTATGTGTATTCTTTCTCCATACATATATATATATATATATATATATATATATATATATATATATATATATATATATATATATATATATTGTATTATTATAAGGAAAGCTGTATAGTATATATATACACTTTGTATGGCGCGTGTGTCTGTGTGTGGGGTGTGTATATCTCATGTGTGTGTGTGTGTGTTTGTGCGTGAGCGTGTGGTTGTGTGTGTGTGTGGTCCGTCCAGTGTGTTTGTTTTTGCTACTGTGTCTATATATATTCGTTTCCAACACATATATTATTATTATTATTATTATAAGGAAACCTGTAGTGTAAAGTAAATACATGCATATTGTATGTTGTGTTTGTGTGTGTTTTTGCCAGTATATATATATATAGGTACCTCTACGATATCGCTAAAAAAATGGCATAAGCATGATTAAAAAGACGCCAAACTTGACGAAAACAAAATTTTATCTTTTAAATGCTTATATTATGTGGAAGAGGAAAGAACAAAGTTTTTTTTCATTATTTTTAAAAAATTTTCTTTCTTTTTCGAACATTCTAAATTTTGATTAAAAAAAACCTTGTTTCTCTTTGTATCACCGGATCTAGTAACATAACATATATAATTTTAAGCACGTTTTTTTTTGTATGACACACATTAATTTGGAAAATGTTGCAAAAATAAAAATAATTGTCGAATTTTAATGAAACTTTCAGAAACTATTCACAAATGATGGAACTTATTATAAATATGTTTTTTTTTATTAAAGTCATGGCAGAATTTTTTTTTTCATATGTATTACCCCCCCTCCAACTAATTGTACGAAAACTCTATAATTTTAATTTTGAGGAGTTTAGTGATTATATTAGTTAAAAGCACAAGGCTTTGAGGAAACCAAATCATGTTTTTATTTTTTTTTTGATGGACCACCTCTACCTGAAAATCATCTCCGAAATGTAACATACAAAACTCATTAAAACAAAAATATTATTTAATTTCAAAAGCTTTTAATTGCTTTTATTTATTTTGATGAACATGGACAATATTGTCTGAAAGCAAAAATATATTTCGATAAAAAATAAATTTTTAAAACAATTATTTGTTGTTTCTGAAATAATTTTTTTAATTTTTACATTATGTTGCTAATTCTTATAAAATTAGGGAAAAGTTTGTACAACTTTACGAATGTTGTTATTAAGTAGATATATATTTACAGATTATAAATTCCAAAGCATATTACAAACTAACGAACAGATCTATATTAAAAAATTTAATTTGTCTCAATCATGTGTCAATAATGTGTCTGCCAATGAAATCTACGGAAGACCGGAAGTATCATGTGTGCAATAAAAAAACGTCACTTATAATACGTCAAAAATAATACTGTATAAATTTCATTGAATGAAATTTATACAGTATTATTTTTGTATTATGTCAGTTATGATATTTTTCTATGAGATATTTTTAAAATTTAATAAAGTGAGCATAAAAAAGACAATGAAATTTCATAAGTGTACTTTAAATTATAGCATAATTTAATGTACATGTCTTGTTAAATTTTATCTCACTCAGCCACAGCTGATTAAAATGCTTGTTTCTGTCATTTAGGAAAATCCAACAAAATATTAGGTAAATATTCTCATTCGTCAGCAACATTAAACCCATCATAGAATGCAAAGTTCTCAATCTTATGCGTGTAATGGGGAAAATCTTTGCTTAGAACTACAAAAAATGCAAAATTTACATTTTTTTTTTCTCATTTTGGCCCCTGAAAAAATTTCTTGAGTCATTTAAACTGACCAATTTTATTTTTAAATGAAAGATCATATTGTTTGCTTTCAGAAAATATCTAGTTTCATGGGGTTCACATAAATGTTCCTTGATATTTTCTTCAGATGATAAATCATTTTTTTTATTTTTACCCCCCAAAAAATATGAAAATTCATTTTTTTTTCAGAGAAAATAGGCTGTGACTTTTACTATGTTTGATTATTTTTACTGAGGATATAATTTTTTTTATGATAGATCTGAATTGACTTTATTTAGTAGGGTCTATATGGGCCCTGAAACAGCAGTGCAGCACTTGTATCTTAATTAATTTTTTTTTTATAGTATTTATAATTTCTCCAGATAGTATCAACAAACTTATAGTGAAAGCTACAGTACTAAAAACACAAAAAAAATCCAAAAATTGGAATGCTGAAAGTTTTTTTACTTTAATTATTACAAGGTACTACTTAAGCAAGTCCAATTAAAAAAAATATGTCCATTCTGTGCTTCCGTATGAGAACTCGAATCTCACGTCAGCTGTCAATAATTTATAATGACATCTTTCATCACTTGTCAAAACGTCGAAAATGTTAAGATCGGCGCCCTTTTATTTAAACAACATTTTTCTACGAAGAAAGTAAGTAAAAGTTTCTTTCAAAATATTTTAAATAAACTTTAAATTTTCTAATTTTCTTTGAATAAATTTTGAAAAACGTATAATTAAATTTTTAAACGATTTTTAAACAAGTAATTTAACTTATTTTTCAAAAATCAAAATTTTTTAAAAAAAATGGCTGATATCGAGTTTTTGTTCGATATTTCGTAAACAATATTTTTAACTAAAATTAAGACATGCTAAGAATGATTAAAAAATTTCAAAAAATATTCAAAAAATACTTTAGTGTTTCTTCTAAATAATGAAATATACATTTAACACGAAGAAAATTTTTTTTCATTAATTTTCAGGCCGTTTTTGTCGAGTTATCTATTTACATGAAGGTTCCTATATATATATATATTCGTTCTCGATAAATATATTTTGCATTAATATAAGGAAACATAAAGGGCTCAATATCAGAAATAGAGCGCGTGTAAATATAAAAGTGAACATTGAAGTCAACACTTAGAGGCGACAGACTGTTTCATGCTAGACGCAATCGTCAGGCCACAAGTGCTGTTATTTTTCTCGGCTATTTATGTATACGGGTCAGTGGTGCATTGTATGTAGTCTATTTTGGCGGCTATTTTACCGGAAGCCGTTTATTTATTTGGGTTAAATTATGTTGCCTGTCATTATTTTTTTTTTCTTATATATATATATATTTTAAATTTTAATCGGTGTTTTATTAACCTAGTAAAAATGTGTTTATATCGTTTATTTAATAATTTTGTTTTGATTTGGTAAGATAATTAAAGCTATTTATTCAATTTTGGGGTTGATTGTTGTAGTTTATTCTAACTATTATTTTGGCGGGAACAGTTTTTTTATTTTGTTTATTAATTTATGTATTTATTCGGATTGATTATCTTTGTTTTTTGTTTTGTTTTTTTAACGGTTAATTTATCGGGATCGGTTTGTTAGTTTGTTTATTTATTTATTTGGATGAATTTAGATTAATTTATTTTACTTGCATTTATTATTTAT
Source organism: Acanthosepion esculentum (assembly GCA_964036315.1). NCBI lineage: Eukaryota > Metazoa > Mollusca > Cephalopoda > Sepiida > Sepiidae > Acanthosepion > Acanthosepion esculentum. The sequence continues at coordinate 2,080,782 of OZ038493.1, forward strand.
TTATTATACTGTATATTTTTATTTACTCTTTTCGGTTTTCGATTTTTAAGTAACAGTAGTATTTTTTTATCGTTATATAACAGTTCTATCTATGTTTTTCGTCCGATTTTTGGTTTGATTTTTATAGTCTAACTAATATTTTGGTCATAATGGTTTGTTAATTTGTTTATTATTTACTTTATTATTTGTGTTCATTGATTTTGTTTTTATTTTTTATTTATTTATTCTATTTCGTCTATTCTAACAGGTGTGATTGGGTAATTTGTTTGGATTAATTTATTTTACTTATTTTATTGTTATTTTGTTTATTTATTTTATTTTATTCAGTTTTCGATTTTTAAGTAACGTAGTTTTAATGTCTGCATTTTGAGATGAGCTCGGATCTTTTATTTAATAATTTATTTTGGTCTGGGAAGATAATGATAGCTATTTTTTCCTCCAAGCAAAGTTTTCAAGTTTTTGATTGGTTGTTGTAGGCTGATGATCTTTTCCTTATTTTCCAAGATATTTTTGGTGTGATGTGCGTTTTGTTTTTAATTTCCCAGATGTACTTAGAAAGTATTGTGTTATTCGCATATTTACTATTTGTGAAATATGTTTTATGTGCATAATTTCTTTGTTTCCAGGGTCATTCAGTTACTCCTATGTATACTTTTTGTTCATTATCTGGTGATTTTATCGTGGCTTGGTATATTACGTTGTTTTGTAAACAATTACCGTTTAAGGGGCACTCGTTCTTTATTCTGCAGTTACACGTGGGTTTAATTTCTTCGTGTGGTTTGTTGATAATTTTCCTGTTGAGATTTTTATTATTTGTGCCATGTTCTCGGTGCAACTGTAGCTGATTTTTACTGTGTTTTTGCTGAATATTTTGTGTAGGGTGCTTGATTCCGGGAAGTGTTTGTGTAAGAGTTTGAAGAATATTTTTCCTACGTTTGTTTTTACGTTTTTGCTGTATGGTGGGTTGAACCATATGATATTTCTTTTCCTGTTGGCCTTTTTTGTGTTCTGTGGTGAGTATGTGAGTGTTGCTGGGAATACGCTATATTTTAGGGCTGTTTCGTAGTCTTTCTTAGCTTTGTTAAATATGGATTCATTGGAGGAATTGTCGGAAAGCCTGCGGTTAATCGATTTTGGTATCTGTTTGATTATAGAAGGCAGGTAGTTGGAAGATGTGTGTATATAGAGTGGTTTATCATTGGGTTTTCTGTATGGTTTGTATGTGCCTTTTCTTAGGTTGAAGGTAACATCTAGAAAATCTACTTCATTTAGGTTAGTTTTTATATCTATGTCAAATTCGTTATTTTTGAAAATATTTATTATTGCTTTTCTAGTTTTGTCTGTATTTTATTTGTTAGTTTCTTAAGATTGTGAGACCGTCGTCTCTGTAGAGTCCTGTGTCATTTCTATCTATTATTTTGCTTAGTTCGTTTAGTAAGTATATACCTATGATTTCGCAGGTCCACGCACCGTCAAAGCTTCCCATTGTAGTGTCAAATATCACATCTTTCTTTATCCATGCTTCTTCATTGTGAAATAGTAATAATTTACGGGAGTGCTTAATGATATCGATTTCGATCGATATCATTAAGCACTCCCGTAAAGATTTTTTCTGTTGTCTAGTAATTTAATTTTGCTTTTGCGCAGGGAGACTCTGTTGTCTAGTGCTTGAGTGGTACCTATATAAGATTTGTTGCATTTTGTGCACCTGAATGCATAAAATACATTTTTGGAGTTACAGTTTAAGTTTTTTTTTATTGTCAATGCTTTTGTGGGGGTTTTCAAAATTACAAGCTTTTCCGGCTATAATTATATCACAAACCCCATATCATTTTTGTTGCATTTTGTAACACCTTGTAATGTCACTAAATTTGGATGAGGTTAATATGTGTTTTAGGTTTTTTATTTGTGATTGCTTTTAATTATTTTGGTTGTTTTAGTATATCTTTCATTTTATCATTCTTGTTAAGTAGGTCTAGATGTCTTGTAATTTCTGTAAATAGTTCTGGATTGTTCTTGTTGTATGTTGAGAAGTATGCTAGAATTTGTTCGTTGTTGCGTTTCTTTGGGTTTCCTAGTTGGTCTAAAGGTATTTTTTCTGCTAGTTCGAAACCTTTGTTAATTAGTGGTGTGGGATATCCTGTTTTTTTTAGAGTTTTATGTAATTCTTCTAAGATGGTTTTTCAGTGATGTTAAATTGGCCACTTTATTGCAAATTCTACATGCTAAGGAATAGGCGGTGAATTTTAGACACCTTTGGGGTGGGGTGGCTCTTAAAATGAAGATACTGTTGCCTGTAGTTTTGTGGTAGATGTATGTGATAATACGGTTATTTCTATTTGTGATGAGTATATCTAAGAATAGCAGTTGGTTAGAGTTTTGTTCTTAGGTGAATTTAATCTTCGGGTGTCAGTTTTGGAGTAAATTGGGGACAAAAAATGGAGGAAGGAAAAAGAAAAAAGAAGTATTTTTTTCCTACTTTTTTAAATGTCATGTCCCTTAAGCACGTAGGCGATCATTTCCCTCCGCATATTCTGTTTCTTTACTATTTTGGAATTGCCATGACAGGCTGCCACTTCAAAGCTAGAGAAGTCAGTCTACCCTGCTACTTAACCTATAGTCAGCGAGAGAAGAAATGCATTCATGTCATTTCTAAGGATATTTATTTGAAAGTTAACGCAAAATACGAAGCCGGAATTTGAACTCAGCCCACCAACTTTATTTTCCATTTTCATCATATACGAAAAATTCACCTATATGTAATGAAACATTTAAATTTACGAGAAGTATGGATGACCAAACATTACTGGCTATATCTTCAACATTAAAACACCGTTAGGTGCTCGTGTTTTTTCTCCTTAATAGCTATCATATTTTTTTTCTTATACTTCCCTTTTAATTAATTTCTATTTTCTGCTTTTCTTTCTTTTCCTTTCTTGTTTGTAACTATTTTCCTTTAAATTCTTTCTTTCTTCATTTTTCTCTTTCTATTACTTTTTAATGCCATTTCCTTTTTACGTCTTTTCTTTCTTTCCCCTTTCATCTTCTTCCTCTAATTTTTGTTTTTCTTTCATTTTCATTCTCTCTTCCTCAGATTTTTCTTTCTTTCTTTCTTTTTCCCATTAAGTATTTTTATTTTTATTTTTTTCTTGCGGTCATATCATGTTGAAACACCGGTTCTCGTCTAAGGAAGTTAAGCAACGTTGAATCTGGTGTGTGTGAACCTGGTGTGTGTGTGTGTATGTGTGTGTGTGTGCGCGCGCGCGCGCACGCGCGAAACCCAAAAATGTCGAAAAATAACGAATCAAGAAGGAGAGCAAACATCAAGAGCCACATTTTTCACAAAGATGAAATATCCAACCTACAATGTGCATAACTTGCCGAACAGTTTTTGCTAAAAGAAACTAAAAACCGATTGGGTCAATAACTCTATTAAAAGTCATCATTTTATTTTATTTTTTAAGAACGGTATGTCTAATTTATTCCCACAGTGGCCACAGGCGGTAGTAGAACAACGTGAGTGGACAGAAAACCAGGCTTTTTGGAGCCAGATCATTTCAGGTTCAAGTTCGCCTGGCGCCGTCGGCCAGTCTTTGGCCAGCATTATAGTTCGCACGGTTTCGTTGCTATAAACAATGAAGTGATTGCCTTTGAAGAATGGCACAACCTACAAATGTTTTTCTTAGAAGCCGTCTCTTTGTGTCGCCATGAGGCGTAGCCATAAATAAACGATCGTCTCTCAGGAATAAAATAAATCTATTTTATGTAAAACGATTCAAACAGGAAATGAGAACTTCACCAAAGTGACTGAATATAATGTATTTAAATATGATGTCAGTTTTGCATATTACATGAAGATAAATGCTTTAATCATTACGGAAAATGGGAAAAAAACGGCTTCCATTTTCGTAATTACTATTTTTTCTCATTCCTAGTAAAAAACAAGAAAATAACAAGTAATATATATATATACAGTGTAACCCGGATATAAGAGAAACTCGGATATAAGAGACTGTGTAACCCGGATATAAAAGAGTTGTCGGGACCGGGAAAGTCTCTTATATCCGGGTTTATCTTATATCCAGGTTTGGTCTATTTTGTTTTATTAACACAGGCTCTAATTTGGGACCAGAGAAAATCGCTCTTATATCCGGGTTCTCTTATATCAGGGTATCTTATATCCGGGTTACACTGTATATACAGTGTAACCCCGGATATAAGAAAAACCCGGATATAAGAGAGATTTTCTCTGGTCCCAAATTAGAGCCTGTGTTAATGTATATATAATAGACCAAACCCGGATATAAGATAAACCCGGATATAAGATACTTATTCTCCGGTCCCGACAACTCTCTTATATCCGGGTTACACTGTATATAAGTTTCGTTAAAGACAACTGCGATTAAACTTTTTATTTAATTTTACTAGTGTTCATACAAATGTCTTCTGTTCTGGAAACAAAATGTGTAAAGACTCTAGAAAAGTTCTGTATATCTCAGCGCTTTCGGCTATTCTTTTAGCCATTATCAAGGACGATTTTTATTTTACGTTGTGACCGTGTTTACAGTTAATGTTATTGAGTGTTGACCTTTTTTCTTTTTTATTATCAATGTTCCTATTATTTTTAAGCTTTTTACATGTGGATAAGGCTATAAATACTTGTATTTTCTACTAGTTTACTGTGGATGAAGTTTGGATGTATGTTTAAATGAGTCCTAATTGAGCTATGATCAGATAGGTGTAATGTGAGTAGTCTAGATAGGCATGTAGTGGTATGACCAATATAACGTGCTAAAACATTCCTATAACTTTAGATACATATATATAAAAAATACACATCCAGTTAAAAATAATAAATAAAAATCCTCCTTGATATTGACTACAAGAATAATCAAAAACGCTGGGATATGCAGAACAGTTATTACACAATTTGTGTCCAGAAAAGAAATCACTTGTACGAACGCTAGAGAAATTAACGTTCAATTGCAGTACGTTGTCAGTCGTCTTTAACGAAGCATGTATAAAAGAGGGTTTGCTGCCAAAATACACACACACACACACACACACACACACACACACACACACATATATATATATATATATATATATATATATATATATATATATATATATATGTGTATGTATATATATATGTACATCCATAGTAACGCGATACCTTAGGTCTAAAATGAATTTTTTTTTAATTCTTGCAGCTTTTATTTTAGTTTTAATTCCAAGCTAATAGATTAAATTTAATATTTCCAATAAGCAAAATACTTTTTTGTTGTATTTCAAAACTAATTTAAATTGACTAAAATGAGCTTTCGTTTTGAAATCGATAACACCGCTGATTTTAGCGCCATTTTCATCATCATATTTATTTCTTGCAAGAATTTCCAAATCACTGTGTTTTTCACCGTAAATAGACGCTAAAATTTCTTATACTAACCTTTGACACCCAACCCACACCCTGACGCAAGAAAAGCAAAATTTTTAGCCAAAGTTTTCAACGTTCAAAATAGGATTAAAAATATATTTATGATGATATTCGAGGTACTTACAAAGAATATTTATAATTAAAAAAAAATCTGTTTTTGGCTTGTTTATCGGAGTGAGTGCTAACGTAGAGCCCACATTTAGAAATAGCGCACCCGAGTCGCCCACATTTGGGGAGATCGCAAAGGTCAACCCAACAGGAGTGCAATTGAAGGGCTTCTCTCTGAGAGAACTTGGTATGAATTTTAGTAAGTATGAATTCTTATTTTGAGGTGAATATTTCAGGGTGAATTAACAGAAAAGACTCCCCGCTACCTTATTTTGGAAGCCTTGTACATTTTGATCTATATTAATATGGCAATATTACTTGTACGTTGAATCTTTGGCAACCAGAAAGAAATATTCAAAATGTTTCAATCTTATATTCCGTCAGCGTATTTATAATATAAACCATTAAATCAATTTTAAAATAGTTTGTACCTGCTGGTCGTTAACGATTTTCATATTTTCTCAGTATTTTTTAAATACATTTTCACTTTTCCGTAATGTACGTCAATTTCTCTGATGGAAACGGAATTCATATTTTTATTCCTTGGCCTCAACTCTTATCTACCATCTTCTCACCTTCAGTTGATTTAAGACTTGGCGCCAAGACTTGAATGGCAGACGATAGCAGCCATCTTTATACGCTAGGATCAGTTGGAATTCCTTGCTCAAGATTTTATTTTTCATTTTGGTTGACTAATACTAATAAAGCCTCACTTACTACTTGACAACATTTCGTTTTTTTTTCTTTTTCTCTTTCTTTCTTTCTAAATTATTACATTAAAATTTCTTGAGATTATCAGGCAACCTGCCTGCAACACAAATTCATAAAATACTGTTTAAGCACACCCGCCTAATTTGAGCTTATTTTTTAATTTCAATTTTAGTTTCACGATATGTAGTAGTTCTTTTTGCTATTATTATTATTATTATTGTTGTTGTTGTTGTTCAATATTTGTCTATATGTTTGAGATGAGGTATTTTGATTATTTACATTGTATTTAGATTATTCGGATTGTTATCCTCATCTTCATTGTCATATTCACAACGTTTCGGCCGTTATACGCTCCGGCCTTCTTCAGGTGGACGAAATAAAGGTTTCGGTTCGAAATTCCAATCACCTGAAGAAGGCCGGAGGGTACAACGGCTGAAACATTGTAACTATGACTATGAAGATAAGGATAACAGTCCGAATAATGTGTAAGTAATGCAAATAATCGTTTTTGTTGTTGTTGTTAATAGTAGTAGTAGTAGTAGTAGTAATAGTAGTAGTAGTAGTTCTCTCGTAGTGAAAATCTTGCATTTGCATTGGTCATATTTTCTGCAAGAATATTCTGGAATGTTTGCCTATACAATCAACTGGCATCGAAATCATTCCAAGTAAAATGACACAAAAGAAATAAAAACCAATATGGCAGTATGTTTTACTATTTACAAATGGCATATTTAGCTATCATGGTAACACCAAGCATGTTCACCTATTAGCATCAAGGAAGCTACTTATTGCCACTACAACGGAATATCTCATCATTTTAAATAAGAGAGTTAAGGATGCCCGAGAGATAAATAATTGAAGTCACACTGTGTTTTCTATATTATAAAAATCATTAGAGTTATTATTGAAGCAACATTATCAGGAGCTTTACTGTTGTCCCAATCTGTAGTTTCTATTCGTATCTTCCATTATTATTCATATTTTGTTGAGTTTTCATATCAGACTGAATAACTGACTATAAAAAAAAGAGATCAAACGACTGAAAATCTTATCAGTATTGAAACGACACTCATATCAGGATTCTTATTATTATCATTATTGGTATTTAATACATTTATATTGCCATAGAAGTTTTTATTTTTATTTTACCATTTCACCTCAAGCAAGATGGGAGTGCCACTAGTACGGAGGAGGTTACCGGGAGTGAGTTTGAGAGAAAAGACTGAATATAGGGGGAATTGAGGAAAGGATAAAAGATGAACGAGTTTCAAGACAACAGAAGATGGCCATTGACGTTGCATTTAAATTTTTGCAGATTATAGTTATCAGAAAAGCAAGTAAGCGGAAGGGGGTTCCACTGTCGGGAAGTGCGAGAAAAAAAACTGTTGGAGTAGAAGTGGCAGTTACAATTAACTATTTGAACAGTAAAAGAGTGGGACCTAGATGCCAACCTAGTAGCACGTTTAAATTCATGTAGTGGCGGCACCAGGGAAAAAGGCTCGTCAGAGCAGTTGTCATTAAAATATTTGTAGAAAAGACAAACCACATCACGTCTATGAGAAAGTGACTGATGTCGAGATGCCAAGTCAAGATCGATTACATTGCAGATACTTCTTTGGATTTTGTCAAGAACCACGAGATGAACAACAGGGGTTCCAGACTAGATATGGTAACAGTATTCAATGCACGTAACATTGTAAATGTGCAAGATGGACTGTGACGAGAAAAAGCCCCTGGCACCACACAACGAATTAACTTTCCTTGTGGTAGATGTAGCTATTTATTAAATGTAGTTGTTCTACTTCAAATCAGTTAAAAACATGAGACCAAGAAGGCGTAGTGAGACGCTCCCCTGGAATTAAACATTAGCCATGCTGATGGCCGACAGGGAAGTTTCTCTATAATGGTTAAATGAGAGCAGTTTAGTTTTGGAGGCATTCAAATTTACAAGCCATTTCCTGCCCCAATTAACAACTGATTCGAGATCATTTTCAAGAGCATCGGCCAGGTTAATTTTGTTAGTTCTGACAGCTTTGCTATTGAGACAAGAGTAAATGGTAATGTCATCTGCATAAATGCCTACTTGGGAACTGATTATGATGAAGGCTGGGATCCCGTCATTTCCACTTGCCTTGTGGGAGTCTAATTTAGAAATGATGTCCGAGACCAGTGACGAGGTTATGCGCATATCACTCAGTACAGTCTCAGTTCTAGAAGGGAAATTAGGTGTGGGTACTCCAGATGAGTTGAGTGTTGAGATGAAAGAGAATTTCCGAGCAAAGCATTCAACCTTATCTGCGTAGGACTTCGAATTGATTGAATAGAGGAGGGGTTGAGGATTTGCTATTGTTCAGCCAGAGCCGCCAATAATCTCTAGAACCGAACTTGCGAGATGCTAGACGTTGCTTCATTCTGTCAGGAAACAGTAACTTCGATATTACTTGATATTAGCTATATTGATCGATAGCAACCATTTTTTTTAAAGTGCCAGTAGCCTTCTCGGTATTACGCTGACCTCAGCAACACCGTGTCTTTACATTCCGAACCTTAAAACACTCCAACACGATACCACTAGTTCTAAGAACACCTACCTTTAAGGAACACGATTCTAACAATCATATTCCATATTTTTTTTAGCCCCAAGAAAGATCCTTGTATTTCTGTTTTCAAATTCTCCTTCATCTTCATATGACATTTACCCTGGTCTCTCTCACTGGGACGGGATGTGACATAAGGTCAGGTTTAACGTGGGGAACCGACCGTGTACACCCGGACCAAGAACAAAAATTGTCCCAGCCTACAGACAGAGCCACAACTGAGTCGCACTCTGCCCGAAGACGGATACTCAACTGAGGCATGCTCACACTGTAATCCACTGCCACAGCCACGCCCACAATTTGACAAGTCCTTTTTACTTTACTCCCGATTATCGAGCATAAATGGGTTGAGAGATGTGTCACATGACATTTACATTTGTTTGGCTGTGCATAACGTCTTTATATATATATATATATATATATATATATATATATATATATATATATATATATATATATGACGAAATATAGTCTTAAAGTGTGCAATATTTACGGGATAAAGTGCTCAATATCAGAGATAGAGCGTGTGTAAATATAAAAGTGAACATAGAAGTGAACACTTAGAGGCGACAGTCTGTTTCATGCTAGATGCAATCGATTGCATCTAGCATGAAACAGACTGTCGCCTCCAAGTGTTGACTTCTATGTTCACTTTCATATATATATATATATATATATATATATATATATATATATATATATATATATATATATATATATATATATATATATATATAATTGGAACAGAGAGGTTTATACGAGCCCCACAACAGTTAGAACGCTATATTAAGTTTCAGACTGAAGTTCAAAGAGTGTGCGGGTGGCGTAACGGCTAGTAGCATGGAGAGAGGAATCGGAACACAGGGTTCAAATTACAACCGAATCTTTTGCATTCACTTCGAATAAAAAGCGCTCATTTTTCTTTTATTGTACACCAATACAAATACTCTCAAGGTAGAGTGTTACTGAATGAAGTTATATCAATGTAAGGGGGAGGGGTTAGGAAGTGCGCTTAATGAGATTAGGTAAGATAGATAACGGTTAAACCTAGATTTGAAGAGGTTAACAGTGTAGTGATCGGAAAACATCATATCGGGTGTTTGTTGCCAAAGTTGCCGTTCTAGGGAATAAGGCATCGGAATGGAACTTCTTCCTTACTAATGGAATAAGAAGGGAATGAGGCTGATTCGTCCTCGTGTATTTGGCATGAAGAATCTTAGCAGCAAAGGTTAGGATAGGTGACACTAAGGACTGTAGCTCCTCAGAACATATGCGATGGAAATAACAATAATGTAGAGAGACGCTTACGGCGTTTCGTCTGTGGAGAAGGTATTGTAGGGTCGAAAATAATCCATCACCCACAAGGCTGCGTATACACTTTTGAACTCTATCTAGACAAGCAAGTGGGGGTAGATATAGCAACAATACTCCTTATGTATCCTTGTATTGGGTGAACTATAGTTTTTTAAAAATCCATTCGATTGATTCATTTTCTACGGTTTATCAACCCCTTGCAGGTTATTTAAAGTCAGAATATTTCCAGATTGTAAAAATGTTTCTTTTTGGGGTGGTAATAAGGATTTAGTGAGACAAGTCTTACAATTAACCCATAGCTAAGGATGGAGAAAAGGTAGATTCATGCCTTTTCCAAATGACTATAACGAACTCAAGGGGACACTATTTACATATTTGTTACCATATTTATCACAACGTTTCGGCCGTTGTACGCTCCGGCCTTCTTCAGATGGTTGGAATGTTGAACTGAACCCTTTCTAGTTCCACGTACTATGTCTGCTATCACCTGTTGATTCCCCTCTTCAAGTTCTCCACCGCCTTAAGCAGGTATTGAATTAACACTCTTTGGATCCTGTCACTGGATCTAACTAACGCCTTTATCCACTGTGCCATGTGTCCTTGAGGACATGTGTATGAATTTCTGGGTATTATAAACCTAATGTCTTCAGCACCATATTTTACCCGTGCTCATATTGCGATTTTTGCTGTTATCATTATATGATTTTTACCAGAGCTCACATTGCAATTTTCGTCGTTATTATTGCTTTTCTATGGCACTCCTTATCGTCATAACTTGACTCTAACGACGATATAATTGTTTATAAATAAAAGTAAATGACCCGTCTTATCTGAGACCCATTGATGAGCCCTCCGCACACAAAATAAAACAAATACAGGATGGCTCTGTCCTGAAATCAGCGGTAAACTCGCAATAGATACACAACTTCTACTCGAGATTCGTCAACTTCCCCTCGAGATTCGTCAACTTCTCCTTGTCAACGCGTCCGCATAATAACAGCCAGTCATGCAACAAAACGCATGCTCTATCACAAAGTCTAACTACATCACACCACCAGACATAACGGACACCCCCGAAAGAATAGCCCTTCTTAATATCCACGCAAAATAAACAAGGGTGAGTGACGCTCTACCCAAAAAGGTTTCTCGCCATACCATCTCATGTGGTAGCTCAAGCGAAGATTGGCAGTAGTTCCTAAGGAGATGGAACAATTACAGAAAGGCGACGAAGATCATCCAATTTATGGAATATTGTGAGGAATCTCCCCCTTAGAAGAGACCTCCATCGTTGTAATGGTGATATCGGAAACGGAAAGCGGTCATCTTAGCGGCAATACGGCGCCTTGCAGTTCGGGAAGCGAATACCGTGGTATGCAGGGCCATCCTACAGAATATGCACTAGGACAGAGATGAGGGGGACAGGAACTTCACTGCCAGATTACACGGCCGAGCAGATACATGTAAGATCACCAGCGCCTGTCGTTTGCGGTCGTACAATAAATTTCACAACAGATCGTCAGAGATGCTGTCGTACGTGGCCTAGAGGACCCTGAAATACACAGGATATTCTTAGCCACGAAAGCCAGGACCTCACCCTAGAAGCCACCCTCAGGTTTGTGGAGGCGAAGGAGTCAGGAAAGAGATCCGAGGCATCTCTGAGTGGCACAGTCAACGCTCATGTAATAAGTGTATACAAAAGGGGCTGGGCTACCAACACGAGCCATGAATAGGTTGGCGGTCAGAGAGATGACGAATCCTGGCCCTAACAGTGGAGAACCAACGCATACCGGCAGGAACAACATCGAGACAAGGAGGAGGGAATGTAATTATATGAACTGCGGCACTCTCAACCACTTCGCCAAGGTCTGTCGGTGCCGCAACCACCAAGTAACCCCCGCAACCGGACACAAAAGCCCAAACATACTATGCGAGTCGACGGGCGACCTGACACCAAACAGATATGACAGCAGCGAGCCCGCCACCCTCAAACATCACACATTCACGAAACATTCCGGTTAGAAACAAGAATATTCCCGACCCCAACCCATTATAGACGTCACCGCCTGGATTGACGCTGATGACTGGCCATTTCGGGTAGACGTCAAGAGATCACCACGCACATGCAGGTTTTTTAACTTGTTTTTTTTTTTAAATTTTAATGCAAGCAACTCTTTTTACGATGCCACAAATCTATTAATTTCAGCGAATAGTTCCCATCGATATCCAACTACGCCGAGGATCACTAGAAATCTCCGTCATCAGAAGTAAGTTACATAAAAAATGTTGTCCTAGATATTTGTTATATAAATACTCCAAATCAACCAAGGAAAAAAAAACTTCCCTAAGAATGGACCAAAAGGTCACCAAAGATCTTTTCAATCCAATTGATTTGACAGTTACCACTGCTTACATTGTGATGACGAAAGAGACTCCACATTTTGTTTTATATGTCTCGAAGCTACAGAGGCCAAATCTCTCTCAATTCAGTCCTTGGTCTAAGGAGATGCCTTTACAAAGACAAGATTTTTTAATTGGAGGAAGGCCCGTGAACAATCAAAAGGGTTCGAAAAAAACAAAAAACAAACATCAAACGCTCATCAAGAATCCATAAAACGTTATGGAAATATTACAACTGCCAAAGCAAACGATGTTGTAAACATGACCCCGTCTGAAGCCGCCATGAAAGAAATTCAAAACCGCCAGATGTTGTTAAAGATTCTCACAAATATTAGATACCTAACTCGACAGTCACTGCCATTTTGAGGCAGTTGGAGTAACAAATCAAGAAACAAAGTTGATTCTAACTTTCACCAACTGCTTTTAATAAGATGACGAAATGGTTGTGTTGAAGAACAGAGAAATCTATCAGTCCTGAAATTCAAAATTAGATGATTGGGGTAATGGCACTTGAGATCAACCATAATATCTCGAGACAAATACAAAAAGCCAAACATTTTACGATTATGGCAGATGAAACAATAGACATATCGAATCAAGAGCAAGTCGTGATGGATTGAGGAGGTTATCTTGATGGCTCGAGAAGAATTTGTTGCCATGAAAGCCGAGGAGCTTTGTACCGCTGATATGTTTGTTCAAGTGATAAAGGAAACGCTTTCTAAAATTTGCAAATGCAAGAGGACAGTGTTATGATGACGCTGCAGTAATGGCAGGCAAGAAATCTAGCATGACTGCTTAAATCAAATCCTTTAACTCAAAGTGTTTGTACACCGATTGCTATGGGCATGCACTCAATCTATTCATCAAAGATGGCTGTACAAATGTTCGGTGTTTGAAAGACACTTTTGATGCTGGAAAAGAGGTTTGTAAGGTGGTGAAAAAAATCTCAGCAAAGAGAAACGTACTTGAGAAAATGGAGACTTGAAAGCGAAAGTGAAGAAAAGAGCGTCCACTCCTTTTGCCTAACAAAATGTACAGTGTGTGGGATCACCGTCTCTTCCATCATTTCCAATCATAATGAGTTATGGGAGTAATGGCTTTTGATCACAAAAGACACCGAGATGGACGACAGAATCATTGGTACGCAGACGAATATTTCTTTTCGGTTGTCTGCTTGGCGAGAAAATATTAAGGCCGGCAGATAATGTTAGTCGGACGATTCAGTCTCCTGAGCTTTCAGCGGTTGAAGCCCATTAGTTAGCTGAAGTCGTGATACAAAGTTTGCATCAAGAAAGGAGTGATACGTCAGGCAATTGGTTTTGGGAATACGTTTCTAAAAAGAGAGGAGAACTTGACATCAGTGAGGCGGAACTTCTAATAAAACGGGAACATCCAAAACGTCTGACAGGTTTCTTTGGCTATGTGCAAGCAAATTATCAGAACTTTCCATCTACAAAACAAATGTACAGAACAAAGTTCTTCGAAGCATAAAATTTCGTCATAACATCTGTTACTGACAGGTTTGACCAATCCGACTTTGTAGTATATTGAACAATGCAAAATGTTCTTTTGAAGACTTTGTGTGTTGAAGAAGATCCAAAAAACGAGATACATAAGAAATTAATTGAAAACAGTTTTCTTATTTCAATGTATGAAGTGGGGAGGATATTGGCATGTCCCTGTTGAATATCCATCTCAAACTATTATCCCATTTATTGCAGATTGATACAGCAAATGCAAATCTTCCAATAATGTTTGAAAATGTGAGATCCCTAAATGCAGCACAAAGAAGTCTTCGTAAAGTCTTAAAGCTCATCAAAATCATTCTCTTAGAGATCGCTCTCAAACGCTGAAATTGAAAGAATTTTTTCAACGCTTAAAAATTTAAAACTGACGATCAAATATGGGGGAAAAGCGATTTGGTGGTTTGATGGTAACGCATCTCCACAAAGACGCGACTGATTCAGTCGACGTAATAGAAGCTGTAGTTTTCTGAAAGGAAATCACATCGATGTCTCCAGTCTAATTTTCAAGACACGACTTCTCCCAAAACACTAAAACATGCAGCATTGGAATGCAGACGGGACACTAGCGTGAAATCTTCTTGGAGTTCTTTCATTTTTTTAAACCAAAATAAAAACTAAATAAGAAAAATCATTTTTCCTTCCTTAATGGAATTATATTTTCGCTGCAGACATACAAAAAAAAAAAGATGAAATGTTCTTTCATTTGTGATATAGACTGTTTCAAAGATTATTTCTACCAATCTAGAAGTACTGGAAATTTTAAATGTTCTTACCACTAACCATGTTGTCAGCTAAATTCTGAATTCCTCCCCCAACCCCAGAAAAAAACCCAAATAAACAACATTTGTCTCTGCTGTGGCCCTGGTTATGACATCTTGGGAAAAATTGAATGGCTTCCTGTTGCCTTCTCCACCCTTTTGAATCCAGTTCTTTTACGTCTTTCGTAAAAGGTCTAAGACATTTTGATGTAATGAATATGCATACACCTGTGTCCCCACTCACGGTAATATGATTGACTGGTGTCAGTCATAAATACAGACGGATGTGTAGGTATGGGAGAAGTCTATGACGACGCCCACTGGACTACGCCATTGGCTATCCTATTGGTCTACGCCTATTGCCTACCCCTATTGACTACGACGAATACCAGTCCATCACTGCTACCTTGTACTACTCGGTTACAGTAGCCAAAACCACTTAGCTACGTCGACAAATATATCCCTTTCTGGGACATATCACATTTGTATTAATGTCTCATTCTCGATGGATGTTGCCATTCCAGCTGATTACAGTAGCAGTCTCTTTGTTTACGATTACAAAATTTGATTTCTTACTCACTTGAATCCTGAAATTTCATTAAATTTTATTATTTTAATAATTCACGTGAGGTCATGGTTTGTGGTTCTACCATCAAGTCTATTCCCCTTCGAATCGTCAGTCCCACGCAAAACATCATCAATCTCTTTATATCTCTTCTTTCTCTCTACCCACATCTCTCTCTCTCTCTCTCTCTCTCTCTCTCTCTCTCTCTCTCTCTCTCTCTCTCTCTCTCTCTCAGGTAGACATTTACTTTTTTGCTATGTCCCGCCTTAATATAATTTGTTCAGAAACACTTGTTCTAAACTGCGTTATGTTCCGTTTCTCGCTTCATGTTTCCTCTGCGCAACCAGGATCTTATAATTTCGTTGACAATTATTATTGTTATAATTATAATACTTACATTTTAAATTCTCTAAACATTCTTCTTGACAATTGTCGTTTATCTCACACATACATACACACACACATACATGCAATCACTCACTCATACATAGACACACATATAATTACGTATATACTCACACACACAAACACGCACTCACATGGACAAGCTCACTCATACACATACACACGCACACATAGTCACTCACAAAAATGCAATCGCATTCTTTCATTTCTTTCTTGGTGTATTTCGAGATTATTCCAGTGATCCAAAAGTTGATCTATCTATCTATCTATCTATCTATCTATCTATCTATCTATCTATCTATCTATCTGTTCTTATCTATCGATCTGTCTCTCGGTCTCTCTGCATTTCTGTGTTAGTTAATCTATCTATCTATAAGTAGAATAGCAACTCAAAAACGTGTACGCTCTAAAAAATAACGTTTATACGAAGGTCAAGTGAAAAGACCAAGATACTCTCATGAAATGAGACTAAATGAGGTTTATTTTTCAACATAGTCCTCCTTGGGGTACACACGCTTCTATCTATCTATCTATCCATCTATCTATTATAACAAGAATATCAACTCAAACACATTTACCCACTAAAATGTTTATAGCAATAGGAATTAATGTCAGATTACAAAATCCATTCAGAATATATATATATATATATATATATATATATATATATATATATATATATATATATATATATATATATATATATATATATATATATACAGGGTGTCCATAAAGTCCGTGTGCACTTTTAAAAATTTATAACTTTATTTGTATTTGCGATAGAAATAATTTGTAAAAAGGATTAGAAAGAAGTAAATCTATATTTTTTAAGGTTTTATTGAAATTTTGTTTAAGTTTCCACATGTCCTCCATCATTAGCAATACAAAGGGTAATACGATTTTGCAGTTCACGGAAAACATTTGCCAACTGATTTACAGTAATGCCTGAAATCAAATTAGTTATTTTAGCTATACTTAAAACTAGGTACTTTAAACTTTATAACATTTTTTACAGATTATTTCTATCGCAAATACAAATAAAGTTATAATTTTTTAAAGTGCGCACGAACTTTATGGACAACCTTTAAATATATATATATATATATATATATATATA
Source organism: Acanthosepion esculentum (assembly GCA_964036315.1). NCBI lineage: Eukaryota > Metazoa > Mollusca > Cephalopoda > Sepiida > Sepiidae > Acanthosepion > Acanthosepion esculentum. The sequence goes on from OZ038493.1 coordinate 2,097,717, forward strand.
TATATATATATATATATATATATATATATATATATATTTATAAAAACATTACAAAAAATCGAAAGCCGATTCGTCATCTTTCATAATGCAAAAAAGTACATTGCTCCCCTCAGAAAAAGTGCATTATTCTCCTCAGAAAAAAAGTACATTACCCTCCTCAGAAAAATGGACATTACTCTCCTCAGAAAAAAAAGTACATTACTCTCCTCAGAAAAAATGGTACATTACTCTCCTCAGAAAAAAATGACATTACTCTCCTCAGAAAAAAAGTACATTACTCTCCTCAGAAAAAAAGGACATTACTCTCCTTAGAAAAAAGGAGATTACTCTTTTCAGAAAAAAGTACATTACTCTCCTCAGAAAAAAAGAAATTACTCTCCTCAGAAAAAAAAGTAAATTACTCTCCTCAGAAAAAAAGGACATTACTCTCCTCAGAAAAAAGGACATTACTCACCTCAGAAAAAGTAAACTACTCTCCTTAGAAAAAGTACATTACTCTCCTCAGAAACAAATTTGATGTTGGCGAGAGTGGCAATAATCCCTATCCACTTGTAGATTATTTGTTGTTGATGTTGTTGTTGCGTCCTTTCAGATTTTTGCTAGAATGAATTCATAGATCATTGCGTCTATAAGCTTTTTTATTCGTCGTGTGAAATTCGTGCAGCAACAAAATGCTTAACATATGCAATATTATGATTTACGTGTACCATTTTGACTACACTTTTTTACACATGTGCAAGTGAGCATATATATATATATATATATATATATATATATATATATATATATATATATATATATATAACCAGTTCATCCTAAGCAAGGCGATAATGTCACTAAGAAGCAAGGGGCTACTGAGAGTGAAAGAAAATGAGATAACTTTAGAAGGAACCGAAAACACAATTCTGAACAGAAAACAAGCGATAAACCTCTACCCCTAATCAAAAACTCATCATCATCATTTCACCCCTACCAAGGCAATTAAGCCACTAAGAAGTAAAGGGTTACTGAGTGTTGGAGAATATAAAAGAAAACAAAACACTCTTAGGGAGAGAGGACAATAAAAGAACAAGAATTAAAAAAAAAAACAGAAGATAGCAATTGACGTTGCATCTAAATTCTAAATTTTTAAAAATCAAAGTTGATTGGGAAGTAAGAAGCCGGAAGAAAGTTCCACACGCGAGAAGTGCAAGAGAAGAAACTTTTAGCATAAAACTTACTGTTCCATCTAGTGATTTCAACTGTAAACTGATGAGACCTTTCCGCCAATCTAGTACTGCGCTTAAATTCATAAAATCTAGGTAGCAAGGAGGAAAGTTCATCAGAACATTTATCATGAAAGTATTTATAGAAAAGGCACAGGGAAGCTGCGTTTCGGTGGTGGAAAAGTGACTGAAGCTGGGATGCCAGGTCAGGATCAATAACATTGCAGGTTTATATCTATTTATAAACCTTATGATAGGTACCTCCACTTTTTAGCTAAAAACAGCGCAGCATGATAAAAAATGCCCCAAACTTAATAAAAACAAAGTTTTATCGTCAAAATGTTTATGTTAAGAGGAAAGACCAAAAAATATTTTTTAATTATTTAAAAAAAAATTTAAACCCTTCTAACACGTTCGAATTTTTTATTAAAAATCTTGTATATTTTTAGATCAGCGGTGACGTAATATTTGGCTTTTTTTTTCGCGCTTTTTTTCAGTTGAAAAACACATTAATTTGGAAATTCTTGCGAAAATCAAATTATTGTCTGATTTTAATGAAACTTTTTGGATTTATTTATAAATGAATGAATTTATTTTTGAAACTATTTTTTAGAAAATATTGGTAAAAATACATTTTTTTACATTGATAGCCCCCAGCATAATTAATTTCATAAAATTTTCTAGAATTCAAAAACCCAACAATACGGTTTTATATGTTAAAACAGGGCACCTTGGAGAATGTAACTCATCAATTTTTTTTTTTACTAATTTACACCAACTTTTCTAAAATCTGCTCCAAATCGTAAAATAAAAACTGCAATAAAACTATTTAATTATCTAATTAGATAAGCTTTTAATTGCTTCTATAATTAATATATATTAAGGATATTATAGTCTGAAGAAAAAAAATTTTGCGATAAATAATGAATTTTTACAAGAATTGTTTTCATTTTGTTAATTATGAAGTTTCAAAAATCTTTTTAAATTCTTATAATCAACCCAACAAAACGGTTATTAAAATATTAAGTGGCGACTGTATTTACTAAGCGAAAATTGAAAAGCTTAATACGATTCATCACACCAAAGATTATTATAATAATTAAAAATAATTTTTTGTGTGCTAAAATTTTATTCTGTTTTTGAGTATGGTGTCTCAAAAGTGATATTAATAAAATTTAAAGTACTATGAAAACTTAATAAAATAACTGTCATGATAATAATTAATAATAGAAATAAAATGAAAAATATATTAAATATAAATTAATAATAATTAAATTACTATAACATTTCATAAATTATTAAGTTAGCTCTATCATGGTATTTCATCCGTTATTACATTTTAAATTTAAGAAAATTCTATATTTTAAATGTTTTTATTTTTTTCATAAAGCATCTTCGAAAGGTAAAGAAAAGTTAATAAATTATTAGATAATTGCTGAAAATATGTTCATTTGTAAAAATTACTAGGTAGTTACCCCCCACCAAAAAAAAATGCGTTCACTTAGATTTTGTAAATTTATGTCAATTCTGATCATCCATACTAGCTGTCATCACTTCGTAAATTGTCAATACATCAATTATTGGCTCAGAAAAACATGATGCGTTGTTAAGAAAAGCTTGTTTATTAATTTTTTTATGCTGTAAATAATGTTTATTTGATCTCAGATTAATTTAACTTTAAATTTGCTAATTTTACTCAACGTGTCAGAAATATATTTTTGGGAGGATTTTTAAAACCGATAATTATTTTTTTGTTTACAAATTTTTTTTTAAATTAAGAAAATGGCCACTTTTAAGAAAATTTTCTTAAATTGTACAAATAGTTGAGATTCCGATCTATATAATTTTTATTTAAAATACACCAGTATATTTTACTGACTGGAAATAGTAAATTTAATCGTTTAGCTTTCAATTAAATTAGGTACCTCCACGAGATCGCTAAAAAAGAGCATAGCATGATGAAAACGACGCCAAACTTGATGAAAACAAAATTTTATCGTATAAATGTTCATGTTATTATTAAAGAGGAAAGATTAAAGTATTTTGGGGGTATTTTTTTACCTTTTTTAATCGTTCCTTGCACGTCCGAAATTTTCGTTAAAAATCATCTTTTTTCTGTCATCAAAACTGACAGATAATCAATCATTTTCAATCATTTTTTTCCATTTTATAAAAAAGATGAAAATCTCACTTTGGAATTCTTTTAGAAATCAATTATCACTAAATCACTAATCACTAAACCCAATGCGATCGAATTTCTAGAGTTTTCATAAAATTAGTTATGGGGGTAATAAATATAAAAAAATATTTCTGCAATGACCTTAATAAAAAAAAACATATTTATAATAATTTCCATCATCTATGAATAGTTTCTAAAAGTTTCATTAACTTCCGACAATTATTTTTATTTTTGCAAGATTTTCCAAATTCATGTGTGTCATACAAAAAAAAACGTACTAAAAATTGTATGTTATTTTACTAGTGTCGGTGATACAAAGAGAAACAAGGTTTTTTAAATCAAAATTTAGAACGTTTAAGAAAGAAGTAAAAATTTTTAAAAATAATTAAAAAAAAAACTTTGGTCTTTCGTCTTCATATTAACATAAACATTTAGACAATAAAATTTTGTTTTAGTCAAGTTTGGCGTCTTTTTTATCGTGATATGCCATTTTATTTAGCGATAATGGAGTTACCTAAATTAAATCTTCAAGAATGTTTTTTCATTTAAAAAAATCATATTACACCTTAAGTATCGAAAATTTATACCGAAGAAGTGGAGATATCTATCATACATTATGGAAAATAAGTATATGTGTAATTACGATAAAATAATTATTCCTTATTCTTATATTAAATAAATATATTTTTAATTACTAAAATCAATATTTTTCTAATTATAAAATAGTTATATTTAGAATTCTTTTATTATAAAAAAATATTCTTCTTTGTCAATTTTTTAAAAATTAACAAAGTGATATATGAAGCAAATGATCTGTTTCTTCATCAATATTTTTTCAACAATTTTATCTTAAATAATATTTTTGTTAAAATTCGTTCCACTTGAAAATGAATGTTATTTGTTCAATTACATATTCTAGCTAGATTGGGGCTAGGGAAGACACAATGAAACTTCAATATCATACACCATTGCTAGGAGAGATATGACACCCGGTATATATCTTCGTGATTGGGAAGTGTCGAGTAGAATCGAGGAGCCAGTCAGGGGTGTGTCAAAAAAAAATGAAAAAGAAAATAGGACGGGGAAAGCAATGAGAAAGATTAATTTAAATGAAATATTTGAGGTTTGGCTTCGGAGAAAGCCTGCGAAATTCTTTCAGCTGCGAAACGTTGAAGCGCATCTCAGCGTTTCAAGCCGGCTTAACAAGATCTGAGAGAGAAATATCAATGACGAATAACACGTTTGAGTATATCCTGTTGGAAAACACGGTCCCAAATTGTCTGTCGGCTTCTTTTGATGTCTACTCGATAAACAAAGTTAGTTGAGTTTCAGCGATTAGTCATACCGCGTTTAGTCATGCACTCAGACGAACAGACAGACACAAGCGTGTAGCAAATATACACTCTTATACATACACGGACACCAAATATATACGATGCAAAACATTAAAATTAAACTGTCAGTGTCTCTGTCAGTGAGTCATTCCTGTTCCAAAGAATTAAGCAATCAAAGATATAAACTCGATCCAACAGATCCTGAGAGAGATTCAGCTGTACGATCCAACTGACACAGCTCGGGATATTTCTTAGACTGTTTGAACACAAATGAATTTATCAACTCTTTTGAGCGGCCTGGTGTTTCTCCCTACAGGCTTTAATTAAAAGTTGGGTCATCCATCATGTCTCACAAATCTGAACCCTCTAATGGTGTGCAAAGAAATCGGCTTTGCTATTAAGCAATTTCTTTCTCACTCTCTTCCCTTGTCTTTCTCTTTTTTCTTTTTTAAAAAATCATTTCACCACGAGCAAGGCGATAAAGCCACTACGACTCAAGTGAAAGAAACTGACAAAACGTTATTAAGAAGAGAGGGTAATAAAATAACAGGAAGAAAAGAGACAACAACGGTTGACATTGCATTTAAATTTTAAGATCGTAGTTAACAAAAAAGAAATAAAGAAGCAGAAACATGTAGCAATTTCGACAGTAAAACAATGGTACCCTGCCTATTTAGTACTACGCTTAAATTCATGGAAGCCGAGATATCAAAGTAAGGTCATTAAAATATTTATAGAAAAGGCACTGAGAAACTGCATTACAGCGGTGGGAAAGTGACTGAAGCCGCGATGCCAGGTAAGGACCAATAACGTTGCAGAATCTTTGGATTTTGTCAACAATCTCTATATACATGATAGAAGTTCCAGACCAGATGTAGCAACAATAATCAATGCATGGAAAAATGGTAGATTTACAAAAGGTTCAAAATACTACGTTGGCCAGAAAGTCGTGACTCAAATCAGAAGCGGAAAGAAAACAACATATCTTGATCTCTGTCTCATCTCAAGGACTACAGCATTTCGATCTTGTTCAAAAATCAATTGCCACCAGCTAGATCGCGTGTACGACAAACTAAAGAAAGAGTATCCTGCTTTTGGTTAATTGAGGTCGGGTTTTGTTTCAGTAAAACAATGCGAGGCCACACACTGCTAGGTTGATTAAGGTGAATTTCAGATGAACTGTGTTGAGATTCTTCCACATCCACCATTCAGCCCCGATGGTTCTCTGAGTGACGATGGCCAATTCCGCTCAATGGGACACTTTTTCCGCGACCAAAGATTCAACACTTTTGATGAATAGAAGGAAACTTGTTTACAGTTTGATTTTTTTTTAATTATTTTATTCAAAGCCAGCAGACTGGTATCTGGGAGAGATTCGGATGCTGGCTGATCACTGGCAGAAGATCGTCGAGAATAATGGACTTTATTTTGAAGAATAACTGTTGGTGTTGCTCCATAAAATTTTCTGGGCTTTCTGGTCAACCTAATAGATTCTGGTGAGATACATTGCCTTGCACGACGCAGTGAACCAACTTTCCTAGTAGAAGCCATGGCAATGAAATCGATATAATCGTTCTAATACATATCAGTGGAAAATGTTAGCTGGAAAAGTTACTCTTATATGTTATATGTTATCTTGTATCTGTTATCTGTTATCTGTTATATAGTATCATATATGTTATCTGTTGCTAGGAAACTGTACTAAGTTAGTGTAAACATACAACGTGACCGACGCCCAAGCTTTCTACCGACCGGCCAATGTTTACCCTATGTTGCATTTCGATTCTCGAAAGGTGGGAAAAACCTGACGAAGGATCATAAAGTAACAAGGTAAAAGACAAACGCCATCTCGAGAAATGAAACACGAAACCTGTTTTCACTATTAGATGTAGATGTTTTATTCAGGGCTTTGAATGATCCTCTGAGTGGCTAGGTAGGTGATACGTTGGACAAATTTTGTGCCGATCTTATAGATCCGTTCTGCTGCCCTACTAACTCCTCGCCCATCTACACATCCCGACGTTAGGCTGGCAATGTGAACGCGTGGAATCGGGATCACGTGCTGTACGGATTCTTCTCCCGCCAAGGGCGAACCAGAACTGGCCGTTAATATAGACCAGGCACCTAGAAATATTCAATGTTTTGTTTGTTGTCGCTTGCTCTCCGAGAAACCTCTCATCCACTCCTTTACTCCCCCGTTCCCCTTCGGTTAAAGTGGATATCGATTAGAAGACCAGATTTAAAAAAAAAGAATCATCTTATGGCTATAAAATAGAAAAACTTGACATCGAGATGAAACCAGATCTCCCCTACCCTCTACGCAGGTATCTACAGCGTCATACTGGGTTGGTAAAAAAGAGGATCTTCGTAATTTCAATAAACTTACACTTTGAATTCGGTGACCTCATTACCCGCTCAGGCTTAGTTTTCTAATTTGTTCCTTGACAAAATCCAAAGTAGAATCTGCTATGTGACCTGGCACCTCGATTTCAATCACTTTCCCATCCCTGCAATATGGCTTTCCTCTGCCTTTTCATGACAATTGTTCTGATGAGTTTTCCTCTTTGGTGCCTCGACTTCACGAATTTAAACGCAGTACCAAATTAGCAGCTCGATAACTCCTTGTGTCTTAGTAGCTTTATACCCTTACTTGAGGTGAAATGATTTTCTAAAACTCATCATTTAACTGTTGTTGAAATTGCTAGACCGAGTCGTAAGTTCGATGCCAATATTTTTTTCTCTCGCAGTTGTCTCTTTTGGAAACTCTCTTCCGATTTCTTGCTTTCCTGACAATCATGATCTTCAAAAGTTTTAATACACCATCAATTGTCATCTTTTGTCTCTTTGAATCCTGTTCTTTTATTCCCCCCGCCATTCTCTCCTCAAGAATGTGTTCTCGATTTCTTTCACTCTCAGTAACCACGTGGTTTGCAAGAAATCGCCCTGCAGGAGTTGAAATGATTTTAAAAATATATTACTCAAGAGCCACTGTTCACTAAATGAGATGTGTGATATGAACGTATGAGGAGGTAGAAGTGATGATATAACGGTGAGGAGGATGACTAGCGATTGACCTTTGACTTGAGGAGGTTAAAATTATAGTGTTTACAGAATCATCCACGCGGGTGTTTATTCCACAGTGTGACCACACTCTGGGTCCACGACAAATTCTTCGAACAAGCAACCGACCCCACGACCTCACAAATGGATAAAATTCAGAAAACATTCATTCAAACGCCCTACTCTATGTGCAACCTGACGTCATTCTCTGCTAAATCCCCTCCCCGAAGCGGGTAATCGAAGCTCAATGGACTCAATGAGCATGCCGAATCCAAACCACTAGGCTACTTGGGAAGTCTTCTTTTATAAAACCAGTCACACTGCCTAACAAACAGCACATGTGATCATAGTTCGGTCTTCTACGCGCCGATTTAAAACTTTAAATAAACAATAGTGTTCATTTCAGTTACTAATAGTATCATTTAAACAATTCTAGTCCAATTAAGCGGGTGACAGAACTAATTTCAACTCGGAACCTCAAAAGGGTAATTTGCAGTCACAGCCCCGCACTCAGTTTCTAATAAAATTTCTAGAACGGTTCCATTTAGGTGTAAATGTAATGAATTCGAAAATGACAAAGAAATTTTTGATAAAATCTACCGTTTTGGAGTTATCGACAATAAAAGTTCGGACTCATTCGCGTCGCGGTGGGTGAAGTTAATTCTGCAGCACAATTAAGTATGTGACCTAATTACCAAGAAATAAGTCCAAACACAGCCAACTACAGTGTCACAGTAGCAATTCTCGCGAAAAAGTAGTTCTTTGGGAAATGCTGAATGGAGCTTTTTCCTTACAAATGGAATACGGAGAAAATGTAGACGATTTGACTTCGTGGACATAACGTTGCTAGTCCCAGTTGTAAAAGAGCGGTATTCACCTAAACATTTGCCAATAGCGATAGCGTAGCCATAGGCTTGCAACTTTGAGTCTGTGGGGAAAGATGCGGTAGAGTGGGAAGTAAGTTGCCCCTTCCAAGACCGCGTAAACGATTTTGAACTGTATGCAGGCTGGGGAGTGACAATTAAGAATCAACAAGGCACAAGAACAATCCCTCAATATCTCTGACTTCAAACTGGCTTTTCCAAAACCCGTACTATATAGGTTGTTCTAGATTCGGATCCTAAAACAACAATTCCTAGTCAGAGAAACATTAACGTTGTGTCTGTGGAAGCCATTTCAATCTGAAGGATTATATGATTTGTTTTGGGTTGGCTATGTGAATATTTTCAATAACAGCTACATCTTCGTTGAAGCGACCCACATGTGCTTCTATCGACGAATGCTGAGAATAACATGGAACATGTAAACAACGAAATAATTCTAACGGTAAACAAATAAACTTATGATCAGGAAAAGAGAGATGAAATTTCTGGAACACATAATGGGGAAAGAGTGCCTAGAGAATTTAACACTCCCAGGACATACTGAAAACAAGAGAAGGTTGGGGAAACTGCGGTCAAGCTGCTTAACAATTTTTTTGGAAATGGATGGTAGAACAGAGACAGAGGAGGATATTAAAAATATACACAAAGTAATTAGATCAATAAATGACAGGAAGTTATGGAGAGCCATGATCGCCACAACTTGAAGGGACATCTTTTTGATCATTTCACCCCAGGCAATAAAGCCACTAGGACGCAAGGGGGTTACTGAATGTTAGAGAATATGAGAACGAACATTATTATTAAGGGGAAAGGACAATAAAAGAACAAGTGTTAAGAAGACAGAAGATAACGATTGACATCGCATTTAAATTTTTGAAGATCAAAGTTAACTGGAAACAAGAAGCCGGAAGAGAGTTCCACAAGTGAGAAGTGCGAGAGAAGAAACTGCTAGCATAGAACTTACGGTTACATCTCGCCATTTTTACCGTAAAATGTGACCTTACCGCCAATCTAGTACTTCGATTAAATTCATAACATCTAGGTACCATGAATGTATTTATAGAAAAAAATACAGGCAAACTAAGTTACGGCAGAGAGAAAGAGGTTGAAGCCGAGATGCCAGGTCAGGACCAGTAACATTGTAGATTCTTCTATGGATTTTATCAAGTATCTCTAAATATATACTCGGAACACCAGACCATATGTGGCAGCAATATTCAATGCAAGGATGAATGGTAGATTTATAAATATGTAAGATAGCTTCTGGTGGGGAAAATTGTCTAGCACGACACAGTGAAACAACCTTCTTAGATGCAGACTCAGCAATTGATTCAATCTACTCTTTGCATTTCATGTCAGCTGAAAACGTTGATCCGAGAAAATGCAATGAGTCACTCTATGGAGGTTAGCATCAGCCATGTTGAGAGAAGATAGAAGATGGCTTCTCTCAGATTATTTAAAGATAGTAGTTTTGTTTTTCAAGCGTTAAAATTAACAAGTCACTCCTTTCCTCATTTAAGAACAGATTGTGGGTCATTTTTTAGATCAGCTGTCAATTTGACCTTATCGAACCGATAAAATTTACTTTTAAGACATAAGTAAATACTTGTGTCATCAGCATAGATACGAAGTTGAGAACTTATGACATCAGGAATGTCATTTATGAAAATCAAAAACAACGTAGGTTCAAGGACAGAGAGCCCTGGGGTGGGGGAACCTGCATTTATGCAAAAAGATCTAGAAATGTAGTCACCCAAGACAACTTTAATTTCGCGATTTAATAAGAAAAATTGAATCTGTAAAAAATATGTTAAACATATGCTTCCTATCTTGGCAAATGTGAATTTGTTTGTAATGATATGAAAGGATGTTGAACAACTATGTTATAGCCATCCGTTCGACGTGGTTAGCAAGATTATGTCGATAGATCAATTACGAATTAATAAAGAGTTCGATTCTCACTGGGTGCTCCATAGAATTGGCCTTGTGCTACATCTAATGTACGCTTAGTAAATCATTATAGAGCAGAGAATGTTGGTCTATTTACTCATAGATGAAAAAGATAAACGATGTGGTTCTACGGGCGGATATTGGAAATAACATGGTCAGATCATGTGGACAATGAGGAAGTTCTACGGAAAACTGGAAACTGTGAGAATTATATTTAAAATAAGAAAGAAGCAATTGAAACTTATGGGATACATTAGCAAGAAAGAAATCCTGGCGAATTTAAATTTCACGGGAAACACTGAAAATAATAGAAATAGTGCGCAACCGACTTAATGAGATTTTGGGGAATCCCATTTTCCTAAGTCGAGAAAAGACGAGAACGCTAAAACATTAAAGACATGTCTAGAAAACCGGAAGTCAAATAGTAAGAACTGAAAGAAAAGCAGAACAAGAGAGAAAGACAGAAAAGGTTAAGGAGTGAGTGTAACGTGAAAAAAAAAAGACGACGAAAAGGACAAAGAACCACGACAATCTACATATACGCACAAACGGGCGCGCGCGCGCGCACACACACACACACACACACACACACACACACACACACTCTCACGCATACATACACTATAAAAAAAAACTTGCACCCATGAAAAGTGGATATAAAAAAGAAAAACCGAGAAGTATAAGCAGTCAATTGCTGATACACCCTGACGAGTGTACAGAGTGATTTCCGGAGGATCCGTCTACGAAACTCTGGAGTCAGAATGCTAAAGGTAACATCAATCAGCCAAGCGACAAACCTTTTACTGAGATATATATATATATATATATATATATATATATATATATATATATATATATATATATATATATATATATATATATATATGTATATATATATATATATATATATATATATATACTGGGTGTGATATACTTTTATATGTCACCTGAAGAGACCACTATATAGAGATAGGTTAATTACCCATCCTTTTGACTCTTCTGTCCGAATTCTTTAAATGTTACAATGTTATATGTCTATTTTAATATTCAGGTAGTATTATAGAGCAACAAAAGACTGTATTTTGTGGAGAATCATGATCGCCTACCTCCTAAAGCGACGTGGTACGTAAAAGGAAAAGGTTGAATATGAGAAAAGGCAGAGCAGTAAAAAGATTGCGATATTCGATGAGTAGAGAGCAGCTTCAGAATTCCATGAACGTTGGCTACTTTTTTTTGCAGGCATCAGTAAATTCTTTTCCTTCTATGTCTTTCAGGACGTCAGTAATCATGGCTCTCCACAATTTCCTGTCCTTTGAAGCTCTTACAAATCTTTGTTTTTTGCTATCACTCCTAACTCCTGTTCAACCAACCATTTGCACAATCCCGTTAGGTAAGCTATTCGCGGCTTTCCTCTGTCTCTCTTGCCTTCAATATGTCCTATGAGTGTCAAATTCTCCAAACCTTCTTTTCTCAGTATATGCTCTAGAAATTTCAATTTTCTCTTTCTCATTCTAAGTATAACTGTCCATTTTGTTTCCATTTTCTTTCAAATTTCATTGATACTCACATGTTTGGTCCATGTTATTCTCGGAATCC
>OZ038493.1:2114924-2139924 GCA_964036315.1 Acanthosepion esculentum
GGTAGATAATTTAACTTGGACTGATTTATGTAAATTTTCTAGAATGTTATGAGGGTGGTTTGTTTCTTTACTGACGTATCTATGGTTCTATAGATGTTTGGTATATGGTTTGGAATAACCAATATTCAAATCTAAGGTCACATCGAGAAAGTTGATCACTTTAGCATTGGTGATAGTGAGAATATTTAAGAAAGGAACCGATAAATTTTTTCAAAGATCTTTGAAAACTTTTATCGGTTCCATTCTCAATCGGTCTATATTTCTTGGACTTGTTTTACAGTAGAGAATTCACCGTCATTTCTATAGATTCCGGTGTCCTTAAAGTCGAAAATAAATCTTAGTTGCTACAATAAGAACATACCAACAATTTCACATGCCTTTACTGAATCATATACTCCCATAGCAATGTTAAAGTCTGTGTGATTTTCGTTTGGTCCACAGATAACCATTATGGAATAATATATGTTTTTGTGCCTACTTTATGATTTTGCTTTCACGATCGCTAATAGGACAGTAACTTTTTGCTAGATTTATAGAAGATATTATATATATATGCGTGTGTGTATGTGTGTGTGTGTGTGTCTATTCATTATCTATCGATCTATTTATCTATCTGTTCATATCTATCTTAGTCTGTCCATATCTACTTCAGTCTTTTCATATCTATCTATCTATCTATCTATCTATCTATCTATCTATCTATCAATCTATCTATTGCACTCTGTTCATACCTATCTTTCTGTCTATCTCGGCCTGTTCCATATCTATCTACTTTTGTAAAAAAAAAGTTTATCTGAATCTGTTTATCACTATTATCTATTTCAATTTATTCAAATCTCAGAAACTTCATACATCTCAGTATCTGCTTCTTTCTATCTACTGGGCTATCTCGCTCTCTCTGTGTTCTTTCTATCTTATATATTTAAATGCATGTATATTCTTTCATCAAAGATAACAAAATAAATCTATGAGATACTTGAACAGCAAATAAAGGCGAACCGTAAACGGAACTTTCAGTTTATACAATGAGTCATTCTTGGCAAAAACAATAAACGCTAGAGAAAGAGCGTACTTAATACCAGAAATATTTGATCTTCCTCGAAATTCATACATTTAGATGTAAAGAAAAATCTAGTTGAAGGAAGATGTTTTAAGATTCTTTGTCGCTTATGTATTTAGCTAACCGAAAAGGAGACAATCTAATACCGATGAAACGTTTCGAAAATGAAAATCTACTTTGATACAACCAACGAAGCGTACAATCTCATTGAAAACGTGAATTAGACGAGATTTTAAAAAAATATTCTACTTCTAGAGAACTGAACTCAGTGAATTGTTCATCTAACTTATATGAACAAAGAATTAATTATTGATAAAGAATTCATCCACTAAGGGATTTGACACTATTTTTGTTAACTTGTCCTCTCGTGAAAACAAGTAGAATTTAATGTGACGAGAAAGAATGATTGCCAATTAACATTCATTGGACATTCTCCAAGCAACGACACTTGTCAGAATAAAAAAAAATTCATTTATTATCATTTTAGAAGCTGCATATGTTTATATGTACTTTATTTACATTGCTTGCCTCATTGATAACTGTGTACTAGTGACGATACGTTTTCCCCATTCCGTAATAGGGCGCAGTTATCAATAACGTAAGCAGAGTTCGAAACTTGATAAGTGTAATTAAAAACAAAGAACAGATAACGCTTTAATAAGACAGGGACATATATAACGCTGTATTTATATGATGAATAGGACACCAGGAATAAAATAAGAAAACATCAATAGTTTTCGATTCTGAAAAATGTCGTGGTGAATGAATGCTCATCTGCAAAAATATTCCACGCTCAAAATTTTCAAAAACAGATAGACTGACAATTATATGAACGGGCTGATAGATATGAACAGAAATATGAAGAGATAGAGAGATAGATAGATACAAACATATATATATATATATATATATATATATATATATTAAAACAAAAACATGTTACCTGGATATTATATATATATATATATATATATATATATATATATATATATATATATATATATATATATATATATATTATGAAAGATTAAAACATAAACATGTTGAAATTCGATACGCAATAGTTTTCGTGTTTCGACCCTAATTTATTTACTATCGCCTGAAGAGACATAACTTAGTGTCGAAACACGAAAGCTATTGTGTAGCGAATTTTAACATGTTTATGTTTTAATCTTGTACAATAAATATTATAAAGCTCTACTCACTATTGAGCCCTTTGTTAAAAATTAAATGCTACGGACAATGGAATTATACTCCATTTGTTCTTATCTTATACCTGGACACACACACACACACATACACATATATATATATATATATATATATATATATATATATATATATATGTATATATATATGTATATGTGTGTGTGTGTGTGTGTGTGTGTGTGTGTGTGTGTGTGTGTGTGTGTGTGCAGGTATGCAGAAAAATAGGAAAGAACACGTTAGGTAAATAATCCGGAGTTCCTTAGTATTTTTGCTTTTATTTTTAAAAAAGACAGTGCTCCATACAGAGGTAGAGCTTATATTATAATATTTTTTTTTGCCGTTTCCATAGTAACTAATGTTGCAAGAGACCATACTTATAAACACGCGCAAACCACAAGATAGCTCATTCCCAAATTCTCGCTTGACGAGGAAGCGAGACCAGACACCTTAATTTCAAAAATTATATTAAGGGTCTCGGCTCTCGCTTTTGAAACATGAGAACTCTTATGTAGCGAAGGAATCATATTTTATTTATATATATATATATATATATATATATATATATATATATATATATATATATATATATATATATATATATATATATATATATATATATATAGGAATGTGTTATTCATTTATTAACCCGACATATTTTATTACTGGAACGATATTTTATGTGGCTACCAATATCTTAATAGAAGATCTGTTTTTTTATTAATAGTATGTTTGTTCGATAAATTTTGTTGCCAAAATATTCGTTCTCTGGCAGGATTCGAACCTGTGTTCCTCAAGGAAAAACCGTCATTACATCTGACATGCTTTGGCCTATCGGCTAGAGAGAACCTAATTGCTTAGCTTACGTGAGAATACGAAACTCAACAGGGATGTATATTTTGATATGGATATCTACTAAAAGTAACATTTGAATAATAATAATAATAATAATAATAATAATAATAATAATAATAATAATAATAATAATAAACTGAAACAGAAGGTTTTATTCTTGCTGCACAACGCCAATGCTTACTAACTAGAAATTACAGAGCATACATACTGAAAAACTGTGTTAGTCTAACATGCAGCTTCTGTGATAAATATACTAAAACAATTGACCATCTTGTATCATCAGGTTGCGTGGTATTGGCACCCACTGAATATAAAACCCGGCATGACAGAGTGGGCTAATATCTGCACTGGAAAATCTGCAACTTCTACGGGAAAGAAAGTAAAAGACATTGGTAGGAACACCGCCCAGACCCGTTTAGGGAGATAGGACCTGTAACAATTTTATGGGACCTTATAATAGACAAAGAGAGAACAATCAAAGCTAATCGCCCAGACATTGGGATTAGAGACCGCAAAGGCAAAATGTGCTTCCTTATTGATATGGAAGCCACTGCAGACTGCATTGTATCTTTGAAGATCTTCCAAAATCTAATCAAAATACAAGAACCTTGAAATCTCAAAAATGTGGAAGATGAAGACATTAAAAATGTTCAATTGTACTTGGAGTTCTCGAATTGATTGGAAAAGATTCCAGTAGACTCACTGAAGGAATCCTTGGTAGCCGGCGCCTTAAAGAAATACAAAAAACTGTACTCACAAGTACAGCCCGCACTTACGAAGGACTTTATCTATGTAAAATATGTGATTTTTTAAAAAAACTGCTCAGTGAAAAATTTCATAATGCCATTTGTGACCTTAGTTTTCACATTTGGACCCGGAAAGAAATGAGTACACATCAGAATTCAAAGGAAATAATAATAATAATAATAATAATAATAATAATATATATATATATATATATATATATATATATATATATATATATATATGTATATATATGTGTGTGTGTGTGTGTGTGTGTGTGTGTGTGTGTGTGTGTGTGTGTGTGTGTATTGAGCTCTCTGGTTTGAGGTGTGAATTTGTAAACAGTGACTATTTAAGCTAATATTGCACGACTCTTCGGCAGAATTGAGTCACTGTCAGTCGCTGTGTGTTTATCTAAATCTAAAAATAAAACACGCTAAAATTCACCTTCATCCCGTACCGTGCGCTGACGGCTTAGTGGGAGAAGTTCCGCAAATTCAGTCAGGTTTCGATCCTAGCTAGAGGCAACCGGACGTCTAGCCACACTGATGAGCTGTCAAACAGCGAAACAGTCTCTCTGTGGATGACAAATATATATATATATATATATATACATATATATATATATATATATATATATATGTGTGTGTGTGTGTGTGTGTGTGTGTGTGTGTGTGTGTGTGTGTGTGTGTGTGGAATTTGGCAGCAACTTTTCTTTTGAATTTAAAAGGATTTTAACGTTTATTTAGTTTGTAAAAAAGTAGCAACATGACTACGCTACAAGATAATTGGCAAATGTTTGTTTAAAAAAAAAATTTTGACTAAAAATATTGACCCTGAAGATGAACAATGATGTTCGAAAGCGCTAGGTCATCGTATGGACAATACATATTTCGAAATCATTTTCAAATAAAAAGTCTCATTAGAGAATATGAGAAAATTCAAAAGAAAATATGCAAGACTATGTTGTCTTTAACATTCAATATATATATATATATATATATATATATATATATATCTTTAAAGAAGTGATTGTTTTTTTTATAAATCCTGCAGATTGTTATCACTTTAAACGCTATATTTAGTGGATACGCATATTTAAGAAGACGCTTCGATTATTTTAAACAGTATATTTATTTCTGCCTACCGGCCTGAATGTTCGAAATATTTTATGAAGTAAAATGATGTGCACGCGATATCTACGTGGGCGAGGTGGCTAAAAGCATGTCGGATCTAACGGGAGAACCCACAACCGCGCTGATGGGAGAACGCACAAACACAGAAACGAGCGAATGACAGCACGCGGACACGCACACACACCAACAGAACGCAGAAGAATTAACGGATTTTTTAAAAAATTCGACTCTAAATGTTATTTGTAGTGATATATGCATCTCAGCAGAAGTAGTGTTTATTTATTTTAGACAGATTTCATTACATCTGTCGGCTAGCACATTCGAGAAAATAAATTTTTAAAAATGTGCTTTCTGGCAGGGTTCGAACCTGTGCCGGCCATTCTTGAATAAATCACCTTCAGATTGCTCGGCCATAGATCTTTAAAACTTGAACCATTATGTGAAGTGACGCTCTCTCACACTATTTAAAATGAATAACAATAAAAACGGGATTTCGACTTCTGTATACCCCAAAATAACAGAGTTTAGAATGTTACTTATATATATATACATATATATATATATATAAAAATTATGTGGTGCGGGTTCAATTTATATTACGCGAATCATATATATATATATTATGAATTAACTGATTTAAAAATATGGTTCCTTCGTTACACAGGAATTACCATGTTTCAAAACAGAAACTAACAACTTCAAATTCAATTATTTAATTAAATTAAAAGCACTAGTTCTGTTTCATTTTCAAGCGAATTTTGGAATAACATATTTTGAAATTTACTGAGATTTAAAAGCACATACAATTTGTTTTGAAAGATACAGAGAAATCCTATCATTTAAACAGGAGGCGTAGCGTGTTCATTTTTAATAACAACTATTGTATCAAATTTGAGTTACTTTCGAAAAGAGTTTACGTCTAGGTAGGGTAGGGATGTATTTTTCAACGAATTATGACAACCATTCAACGCATGTCGTCTGTTTTTTTGTTTTTTTAAACGACAAAAAGATTTTGGGCTTTTTATCTGTTAAATTATACTTGAATACATAAAGATTCTTTCTAAA
The DNA here is from genome assembly GCA_964036315.1 of Acanthosepion esculentum. Taxonomy (NCBI): domain Eukaryota; kingdom Metazoa; phylum Mollusca; class Cephalopoda; order Sepiida; family Sepiidae; genus Acanthosepion; species Acanthosepion esculentum. The sequence continues at coordinate 2,120,991 of OZ038493.1, forward strand.
ATGGGTTTTTGGATTAGAATACGTTGTATTGAACTACAATTTCACAATATTATTTTTTTTACTTTTAAAATATCAATAAGAACACCGGATTATATATCTTACTGTTCTTTCTTTTTTTTACTATAATATATATATATATATATATATATATATATATATATATATATATATATATACCAAGTCTAGGATTGGTGTATACGGAATAAATTCCAATAACCAACAATTACTATTCTTAAAAGAGTGCTCAATACAGAGTAGAGCAGATATAATTATTTATTTATAAATTATAACATAAAACATATTTATGTTATAATTTTTAAATAAATAATTATATATATATATATATATATATATATATATATATCGTTGCCTGACGATTGCACTAGCATGAAACAGACTGTCGCCTCTAAGTGCTGACTTCCATGTCCACTTTTATATTTACACACGCTCTATCTCTGATATTGAGCACTTTATCCCATAAATATAGCACACTTTATATTTCTTCATATATATATATATATATATATATATATATATATATATATATATATATATATATATATATATAAGTGTGGATATAAACTAAATAACGATAGCGTGCATACGCAGATAAGTAAATAAATATTTATTTAATTTATGGTGCAAACAAAATGGTGGTCAAAGTAGGTAAACACAGCTATGAATTATATATTAATAAATACACATGTAACTGCGTTTGTAGTGTAACTTAATGTTTCATATTCGGCATCGACGTCAGGGACAAACGGTAAACGACCACTATCAAAATTGGAAACCCATGAAACTACAAATTTCTCTACAAACGTAGGTATATATATATATATATATATTATATATATATATATATATAGTAGTGTATGTGTGTGTGTGCACGCGCGTGTGTTTGAGCTGGAAAATTCTCAGTACAACACACTTCCAAAAATCCGGTGAGATGATCAAACAACACATTTTCCACAGATTTTTGTGAGGAAGTAGGTTTTGTCGAGCCGAGAATTTGTCAGCATCATCTCGCTCGTAAATATGTTTACAGCTTTAATGACATGTTTAGTATCTATATATATATATATATATATATATATATATATATATATATATATATATATATATATATATATATATATATATATTAGTGTGTGCTTGTGTGTATGTATGTATGTGTGTGTGAAAGAAAGTAAATCTGTTTTTAACCTCCGGTCACTTTTCTCTGTGCAAATAAGTTTAAAAAAACAGTCGAAACTTGGCCTGTGTATTTTTCCTACGGTTTTCACATTCCAACAAAGACGTGCCTTTGTTTCTTGTCAGCCAGATTCACGACATCACAGATCCGTCACCTTACTTCCCAATTTATTTCCTTTTGATACCTACAACATCAAACGAAATATTTATCCCATTTTCTTTGCTTCCTTACATTTTTCGCGTTGGTTTTTTTTCTTCATTTCCAGCTTTCACTTTCACTTTCACTTTGGTTCATTCGATTTTGTTCTCAACTGAGATTGTTTCTATTATTCTAAGTGTTTAGTTTTTTGCCGCGTTGTGTATTATCTTTATGCAACCTTTGTAACGTCTTCTTCTGTTAGAACACGACTGTATATGGACCTCAATAAATATACAATCCTAGACAAATTCAATTACAAATACATATATAGACAGAACAGACAGATAATTAACAAGCATAGATAGATAGATAGATAGATAGATAGATAGATAGATAGATAGATAGATAGATAGATAGATAGATAATCAACAAGCCGAGATAGATAGATAGATAGATAGATAGATAGATTGATAGATAGATAGGGTATACTACTCAAGTGTTCATAGTATAGAAACAGATAGGTTCTTTAAGTTTTAAGTTACCGTGTTTCTCATGTCTCGCCGAATATTTCACCAATTTTCATCCAATGAAATCACTCCAACATAAATTAGATAAATACAAACATTATATCCTATCAAATTTTCTCCTTTCTTTGAAGAATGTAGGGTTATGCATTCTTCATGCTTTAAATTCAACTTATTTTTCTTTAGCGCCTTTTTATATACAATGCAGGGAAACCGTTTTTTTTTGGTGACCATTTCATTAAGAGGAATACAATTTGAAATATATTCCATTTCAATTGTTCCTTTAATTATAATTCTTACTAACAGAATATTTGAGATTATTGAAAAGTCAAGTTTTTCTTGATGAACACTTGTAGTCTCTATTATCAGTTTCAAGGATATTTATTTCACAAACACAGACACACACACACACACACACACACATATATATATATATATAGTTTTAAGAAATATAGTGTTAAGGTCTGCTATATTTATTGGTTAAAGTGCTCAGTATCAAGGATACAGCGTATGTAAATATAAAAGTGGACATCGAAATCAACAGCCAGAGTTGACGGTCTGTTTAATGCTAAACACAGTCGTCAGGCCATATACGTCGGGATTTTGCTCGAATATATATACAGGTCAGTGATGCATTGTGAGCAGTCTATTGCATTATTCTAATGGTTATTTTGGTGGGCGGTAAAGGGTGTATTTCGAATTATTCTACGGACTATTGAATGGGAATAATTGTGGATCTGAATGCATGCAGTGTAAAAACTGAACATGGCCTGATGATTGCGTTTAGCATTAAACACATTATCGCCTCTGGGTTTTGCCTTCAATGTCCACTTATATATATATATATATATGTTGGTGAGTTTGAAAGTTAAAAAAAGAAAGAAATTTATTGCGGAGACGGTTTTTTGTCAAGAAGTGACAATCCCCATATATATATATATATATATATATATATATATATATATATATGAAGAAATATAGTCTTAAAGTGTGCTATATTTATGGGATAAAGTGCTCAATATCAGAGATAGAGCGTGTGTAAATATAAAAGTGAATATAGAAGTCAACACTTAGAGGCGACAGTCTGTTTCATGCTAGTGCACCACTGACCCGTATATATAAATAGCCGAGAAAAATAACAGCACTCGTGGCCTGACGATTGCATCTAGCATGAAACAGACTGTCGCCTCTAAGTGTTGACTTCTATGTTCACTTTTATATATATATATATATATATATATATATATATATATATATATATATATATATATTAATCATTTCACTCCAAGTTAGACGATAAAGCCACTAAGACACAAAGAGTTTACCGAGAGTGAAAGAAACTGAGAAATCTCTATTGAAGAGAGAAGGACAATAAAAGAACATGATTCAAAAGCACAAAAGATTAACGTTGCAATTAATGGATTTGGATTTAACGTTCTTTATGATCCATGATTCATTTTTTTATCCTTTCTTATCGTAACCTTTTCTTCTTTTTATTTAATTATCTCCTTTTTGTGCATATCAATTTCAAATGTCTCAAATCTCGGATGTTAATTATAAGACCAAAACCTAAACACATTTTCATTGGATTTTCTTTCAGCCAATCCCGGATTAGTATGACTTTCGACTTTTATTCGACACTTCCGAAATAAATAACATAATAGCGCAGAGATTTTATTAAACTTTGATTATTAATATTCAAATTGTGAATCAATTAAAATTTTAAGTTCATTGAGTTTCCTTAAGTATAAGTTGATTATAAACTGAAATACTCGGCGAAAATTGATCTCCCCCACTCTTCCTTAGGTCAAATGAATGATTCACGGTTGGGTGATCATGTCTCTTTTCGATTCATAATTGATTAGGTAGAACTCCCGTTGTCAACTGAAAAGAGGATTTGCACGTTAAAGAATGTAACGAACTGGACTGGAATTGGAACTCTGCTCTCTGATTTCTCATTCTGTGCCATTATGCATAACATCGAAGCTTACAGCACCTAGAATTCACAAGCTTCCATTCACAAGTTCAACCTTCCTTATCTTCGGTGATCTGATGAGAATATTTAAAACGATAACGATTTATTTATATATTTAGCGAAAATAAACCTTGAAAAAAAATTTTAATACGATTACTGAAGTAATTAAAATGTTAAGATCATTTCCTGGACAAGTTTCTCGTACATATGATTTCATTGAGACACGATTTCTATTAATAATTTTCGATTTCCAAGTGTACATCGCATTCGTTCAAATTAAGAACATCCTTATCCGTGACACATTTTGTTTTAGGTTTACCTATTCAGTTGTCACTGATATTGACGTCTGTTTCGCCTAAATTCCAATTAATTGTGACCCGAATCAATATCAGCTCAAATAATAATGGAATTCGCCACGGTTTGATCCGATATGCTTTACCGCTCGGCCACGAACGACTTCCAGTCATTTTTGTCCGACTTAAGCAAAGCACATATTCTTCACTCGGATTATTTTTCACGAGGGCCAATATCTGTTCAGTTACTAGACCAATTAAAATTTGAGCTATGATTTTATTAACGAAACGTAAATTCACTGGGATGATATATACAGTTTTTTTAACAAGGTAGACAGCCGTTTGGTGTTTAGAACCTCAACACCTTCAAAACGAAAGTAATGGTTGCTGTGGTTTCAGTAGCAAGTAGCTTTACGGGGTGCAGTTATTAACCCCAGGTCCAACTGGTTTCGGATTCAGAGTCGTCATTCTCCTAGATGGGTTGCCAACTACAGGTCGAGAGTCTAGTCTACTCTGTAATTGCCTTGCTAGACAAGCCAATTGCTCTTTCGGCGACGATATCCGCTTCGTTATGCACGTGCGCGCACCCCCATATATATATATATATATATATATATATATATATTTATATATATATATATATATATATATATATATATATATATATATATATATATATATATGCGTGTGTCGTGTGTACGGATGTGGATGTGCATGTAGCTCAGCGGTTATCTGTGCAGCAAGTGGAAAACGAGTACTCACACAAATACCCTCGAAGGAATTCAAATCTTCTTCACCTCTCACCTAGGGTAAAACTTTAAGAGCAAGATAAATCAATTGAATTTATTAACATATATATGAAGAAAGAGGGTGATAAACATATACCTGACCCCCATCTCTTTTATCTTTCTCACTAACTCTCTGTCTATATATATCTCCATATTACTCTGTATCTATCTATCTATCTATCTATCTATCTATCTATCTATCTGGTGAAACAGCAAATGTGTCCAAATTGTGTAACAGCATAATTGTCCATCCAACAAAATGTTTAATATCTAAAAACTACTAAACTAACTGAGTTTCTTTTTTTCCAGGTTTTCAAATAAGACGTTTAGCCATTTTGATATCCTTTGTTGTAAGAATCAATAAAAATAGAACCGGTTAAAATCATTTTTATATTATGTATTTCCAAGTGAGCAATGGTGGGAGGAAAAAGATAATTCAGGCCTTCAATAATGGCACCAACATTTATACTCTGGCTTCCATCTTCAGAGTCCATTCAAAAACAGTCAAGAGAACGGTGAAAGGAAGGAAAAGTAAAGAGGAAAACCTGATGAGGAGGTCACAACAGGAAGCGGGATTATCATTTCAACATAATGAGTTAAAGAGATCAATTAGAAAAGATCCAACTCAATCCATAAGACGTTTGACATGTGCGAGAGGTGTTTCAGCTATGATATTCCAAAGAGCAGTGAAAAAAGAAATGAAAATGAAATCGTACGTCAAATTTGAGGCACACATTGTTTTACTGCAGGAGAGAAAGTTAGAAGGTTAGAGGGGACGAAAATCATTTTGAGGAAGTTGAAAAACGATCCTGGAATAATATACATATATATATATATATATATATATATATATATATATATATATATATATGTATGTATGTATTTCAGCTTAATTTCAATACTTCATGAGTTTCAGATCCTTAGCTATGATTAGTTAATGATGAACATGTCATATTTATTTATGATCGATTTCATCACGATTCTTCTGTTAAGCTTGGGGAATAATTATACATTCTTATTGCTCAAAGTAGAGTCAAATAGTGTTCTAAAAACCACGGAGATTTCCAGTAAGATATCTTTAATCATTTCTCAGATACAACAGTTCCAACTTTAATCTAAAAGTTGGGCTATTTTGCAAATACACTCGGTCTCTCTCACTCTCTCTTTCTCTCTCTCTCTCTCTCTCTCTCTCTCTCTCTCTATATATATATATATATATATATATATATATATATATATATATTGTGTATCGATATATATACATATATTCTTATTGTATGTATATATATATATATATATATACATACATATATAAGGGTCAGTGGTGCATTATGGGTAGTCTATTTTGGCGGTTACTTTTACCGGAAGTCGCTTATTTGTTTATTTATTTATGTCAAATTATTTTGCTTGTTTTTTTGTTTGTGTTTTTTTATTTTATTTTTTTTTTTTATCTTATATATTTATTTATTTTTTTATTTTATTTTGATCGGTGTTTTTTATTAACGTAGTAAAAATTTGTTTATATAGCTTATTGTTGGTAGTCTATTATGGCGGTCATTTACCAGAAGTCGGTTGTTTGCTTATTTATTTGGGTCAAATTGTTTTGCTTGTTTTTATTTTTATCTTATAGTTGGACGATTGCACTAGCATGAAACAGACTGTCGCCTCTAAATGCTGACTTCCATGTTCACTTTTATATTTACACACGCTCTATCTCTGATATTGAGCACTTTATCCCATAAATATAGCACACTTTAAGACTATATATATATATATATATATATATATATATATATATATATATATGTATATATATATATGTATGCGTGTGTAGTGTGTATGTGTGTCTGTGTGTGGATGGGCACTAGCAGCAAAACTAGCCATGAATAGAATACAATCTTTCTACTTCATATCAGCCGAGAATGTTAGCCCTAGAAGTCACACCGGGTCCCACTACAGGAGGTTAGCATCAGCCATGCTGATGAGAGGCAAAAAGGGTTCTCTCCGATGATCGATAGAAATCAGTTCCGTTTGTGAGGCGTTAAAATGAACGCCATTCATTGTCCCTGTTAACAACAGATTGTAGGTCATATTTTTAGATCAGCTGCCAATTTGACCTTACTATCGAGACAGCAATAAATGGTTGTATCATCAACATAGATAGCAAGTTAGGAGCTGATGTCATCAGGAAGGTCATTGATAAAAATTAAGAACAAAGATAGAGATTTGGGGTGGGGGGGACACCTTCATTAATACAAAAGGATCTAGAAGAGCGGCCATTCATGCCTAACCCTGTCGAATGCTTTTGAAATGTCCAAAACAACAGATCGAGAAAAAAATCCCAGACGATATGCGTTTAACGGATGTCAGAATTCGTTGAAAAATACACCCCTACCCTCCCTAAACTTAACCTCTTTTTCGAACGTAACTCATAATTTTTTGATACAACAATAGTTAATCAAAATGAACACGCTACCGCCCATGTCTGAATGATTGGATTTCTCTGAATCCTTGGAAACAAGAAATTATGAATTTATCTGTGCGTTTAAAACTCAGTGAATTTAAAAATAAGTTATTGCAATATTCGCTTGAAGATGAAACGGAACTAATGCATTTAATTTAATTATATAATTAAATTTGAAGTTTTTAGCTTCAGTTTTTGAAACATGGTTATTACTGTGTAGCGAAAAAACATATTTTAAATCAGTTAATTTATAATATATATGCTCTGTAAATTTACATTGAGCGGTGTTTTGTAAAAATAAAAATAAAAAAATAAAAAAAATATCAATAAGAACACTGGATTATATATCTTACTGTTCTTTCTTTATATATATATATATATATATATATATATATATATATATATATATATATATATATATATATATATATATATATATATTCATTGAATAATATAAACATATAGACATCAGATTTTTTCATATCAAGATAAGATTTATGAAGGAAAGCGCCGTAGATTTTTTGTTGTTTTTTTCAAACCCAATTACCTTTGACCTTTTCTAAGATCATCTTCAGGGGTAAAAAATTCAGGGTTAGAAATTACAAAGAGGAACTTTATTGTAACTGCGATTAAATTTAGAATTGTTAAATTTATCTGTTTATCACCATGACAACGGAATGTAGATTTTATCACAGTTACAATAAGTTTGTCTTCTTAATTTACCCCCGAAGACGATCTTACAAAATGTCGAAAGTACTTGAGTTAAAAAATCAAAACATTGGACAACTGGAAAGAATCAGTATATAAAATAAGCTGACACAATATATCTATATTATTCAATGAAACATGTTTGAATGAAGATATACTACCGAAATATATGTATATATGTGTGTGTGTGCGTGAGTGTGTGTGCGTGTGTATGTCTGTGTGTGTGTGTGTATGGAGAGAGAGAGAGAGAGAGTAAAATAATAATGTTCTTGATTTTTTGAATGATTTTAATTACGATCATTGAAGGTTTTCTTGTTTATATATTTTTTAATGTAATGGCTTTCGTGTCATTTTTAGAACAAGTCAGCCGGAAAACACATTAAGATTCTTGAGAAAAATATCTTTTGAGGCTAATTTGAAAAAAGTGGAATCAATGAAATGAAGAATGAAACAAAAGAGGAATATCATTTTGATGGTCGGTTTTATGTGATCGACTGACGACATTTTAATGATTTATTGTAAAAGCAAAAAAGAAAATGGCGGGAAATTCTTTTTAACCATTTATTGGAACAATATTTTTCTAAGCTTATTAATTCATAAAAATGATACTTTTATTATGACTATATTGGATGTTTCTGATTCTCGCTTTCTATCTATAACCCTATCTGTATAACTATGTGCCTCATCTATCTGTCACAGCCTACATTATCTATCTATCTATCTATCTATCTCAGATACGAACAGAATAAGGTAGAGTGAGATCTATCTATTTAGCACTGGTCATTATCTCTCTCTCTCTCTCTCTCTATATATATATATATATATCTATATATATATATATATATATATATATATATATATATATATATTATGTTTATACGTTCTTTTTATAGATATAAATATTTAAGTAAGTGCTCTGTTTATAATAAACAGTATTAATAACATTTACCGGCATGAATGTGGACACCCCACCCGACCTCGGCTTTACCTCTTTTCGAAGGTGACTGATATGTGGATAAAAATTAACTCTTAGGCACCTTATCAAAATGGCCGCCCCAGCCGTTTCCATAGTAATTAATTTTGCGAATGAACATGCTTATAAAGATGCATAAATTTCAAAATTGGTTATTCCTAAATTTCCCTTGAGAATGAAACAGGGCTTGATACTTTAATCCAATGTAATTTTAATAATTATATTTAGCTTTTCGGCTCTTGTATTTGAAACACGAGAACTCTTATGTAGCGAAGTAATCATATTTTTTAAAAATAATTATAATTTAGGCTCTATTTCTGTATGGACCACTGTTTTTTTATAAATAAAAACAAAAATACTAAATAACTCCGGATTATTTACCTAACGTTTTCATTCCTATTTTTCTACATATATATATATATATATATATATATATATATATATATATATATATATATATATATATATACACACAGACTATATATATATATATATACAGACTATATATATATATATATATATATATATATATATATATATAGTGTGTTTATACTATTTATTCTTTGTTTTTTCATTCTCTATCGATCTGTTATTGTTTATATTTCTGTCTGTATCTATATCTCTCTCTGTTCATATTTGTCTCCATGAGATGAAGGTCAAATGTAGATCAGATATGGATAGAAATCCGACAAGATGATGAAATAAAATTAAGAACAAGTAGGAAATGTATTTCAATCTCACGTGTTTCACTTTTGTTAATGTTTCGTCAGAGATCGAGAATAGAAATGAAAAAAATCAAAGAGAGAGAGAGAGAGAGAGAGAGTTGGTATGTTATAATATTGGGTAGTTCTCATTGGTCAGACACGCGTCACGTGTCTTAATAGATAATATATGAGTATGTGTGAGGAACATTTTGGACGTTAATGTGTGTGATAGTGTAAGAGTAAGAAACACTTATGTGTCTAGGTGTATATTGGACGGTAACGTTAATTCATGTAAGTATATAAATGTGTGCGCGAGGAATACCTATACATAACACCCTCGTATATGTCGGTGTAATTCAGCGATAAGTTGGAATAATTTTGTATTTGGTTGAATTTTTATATATCTTCCTGTATATGTGGATGGAATGTCTGTAGTCGTCAACTCTGTGTGGGTCGGTGAAACGCAATACGTGCTAATACCTTTGGGAAAAGTGTGAATCCTCCTCTTCTCCCTCCAGCTATGGGTAAATAGCAGGACAGACCGGGTTCTATAGCTTTAGATGGCAACTGGTCTAGGAGAATTCAAAAGCTGCGGAGGGTCGTTTGGGGACCTTGTGGCACGTAGTGCACGAAGTCTCTGTATTCGGCCCTTCAAAAAGTGTGGATGGTTCTGCACAAAACCTTCAGCACTATAATCAAATCTCATGTGCTGGTGTCAGGCTATCAGTTTCCTAGAAACTGATCTGCTTGACCCTCATACGTCGAATTCGACGGGAGAGTCGAGTATATATATATATATATAGTAAAGGTAACAAACCCGTTGGTATATAATCCAAGTGGAACTTAGTAATATAGAATATGAAAACTGATCCACAAAAAGAGCTCAATGTATTTATAATTACAGAGCAAATAATTAATATACAATAAAATCCAAAATTACCTCATATGGGGAATAGCCTATTTCGGCAGACGAATATATTGGTCGTCTCACTTATCAACCCCGGTGTGGACTGAGTTCGTGGGGAGGGGCAGGAAGTATTATTTAACCCGTCGAAAAACTAATACAGAATTTATCCATTTCAATTTTTCAGTCAGACGAAAGGCACCAGTCGGAGGTCAGGGGATGGTAGGGGGTATTTGTCTTAAAGGGAATAAGTTTTATAATAATAAAACCCGCTTATTAATCTCATAAAATTAATTTGTGGTTATATGAAGAATGAAATATTAATTTAAAACAGGAATAATAAAAGGGGTTTAAAAATAAATTTAAAATATAAAGATAAAAGGAATTATGGGATTAATGGAAAGAGAGTTGGGGAGATATTAAAATAGGGGAAGTTTATAAATTATAATTAATATAGTGTAAAGTGGTTATAGAGGAGGGAAATTAAATATAGACATTAGAATTAGTTATACAGTTGACATTTGAAGAGTTAGATGGGAGTGAAAATTATGAAAATATGGAAGCTAATTAAGTTAAACCTATATTATGGAAATTTGAATTTGTTTTTATGTCGACATTTTAAAATTAATTAATTCCTTTGATTCAATAGTTGACTTTGATTATTGTATTTTATTATTCTAATGTTTTCTTCTAAACATAATTCACACCTAGACTATTAGGAGTACGCGCGGAACTTATAATTTTCCAAACTGCACGTACTTGACGTATTTTGACGATGAAATTTTGTTTTTATTGTTTCACATAAACCAACTACACAGTAATTACATGCGAAGTGAAACAAATTAAAAGAATGTTAATACATTGGTACATATCAGCTGTTGGAAAAGTAAAAAAATTAAAATCATCACTTACTACAAAAAATAAAACCCTCCAATATGATCATCACCAATGATACAACAAAAAATTCAAAATTCCGCAACCCTATATTGCCTATGAGTTTGCTTTCCGGAAGAATATTTCTCTGATAATAATAGTTCAAACAATACATACATACGTTACACAATTACTACATTATCGCGCCGTTTAACTTGACAGATAGTAGTTCAATATCTTCAGAAAGCAGAAGTGATGTTCATCCATTCACGGTTGACTGAAGATGTAGACACGGCTGGAGAGTCTGTGCTAAGAAATTTAGAATGCACCAAAAATATATATATATTGCAGAAAGCCGGACAAACAACTATTCAATGGTTGAACAGTTAATATCTTTTATATAGCAGAAAAGAATAGTATAGAAAAGAAACGGGTTACAGAAAAGAAAAGTAATTGACGTAAAAACTCATACACTGGATTCTAGACACAGAGAGAGTGGGTTGTGATTAGCTTGTTGTGAAATCGTCTCAGAACGATATACGACTCTTGCGATGGAGAGATAAAGATTTCTGGGAGCAGCTTAAAGTTCATAGTTGCCTTCCGGCAGTAGTAACAGTAGTAGTAATCTTCGTCGTAGCAGAAGCAGCTGTACTTATATCAACAGTACATGTTAGCGGACGCTTCGTTCCAATCTCTGACGTCACTTCCTCTCCCCCTCGAGTCTCCAACTCGACTCTCCAATGTCTCTCTCTTCTGTCTTCCTCTTCCGTATGCAAGGAGATGGAGAGAATAATACGTCTTGCTCGGGCCAAATTCTCTCAACTTTCTTCAAGAATGATCAACAAAACAAAAGAAAATACTTCATGTTATTTCGTTAAAGGAGAGGGGTGGCTTGTTCGACGTTTCCCTTCCCAGTGGTAGTAATAATAGTAGCAGTAGTAGTCTTAGATGCTGGAGGAGTAATTCGTTCTTATATCAACAGCACATGTTAGCGGGTGGTTCGTTCCAATCTCTGACGTCACATTCGTACTTCTTCGAGCCTTCAATTCAACTCTGCTCACTTTCAATCTCCGACATCTCTCCGCCCAGCTCGACTGCACTCGAAGACAGACGAGCCAAAAACTACTACTTTTTCAGCATAACTAGGCGTTTATATAGATAAACCTGGCTGGTCATAATCGACCCTTGGCCCTACTACTTCTCACGTGATTATCACGGGTTCTGGCTACTTTCAACCAAAATCATGTGAATTCTAAAGATCCTCATATCTTACTAAGTTCTATTTATAATTTTAACCGATAAAAATTATTTCGACCATTTGCCATTGTCTTTCTAATGACCCAATTCCAAATGGGTACAACTCCTGCCCTAGATCAGATTTCCCATCAGTAAACAAAAATGCTCTGATCTAATTTCGTTACTCAGATCCTCTCCAATTTCAATTAAAATAAATATACGTGTGTGTGTTTCCCTGACTCTTTTCTGTCACAAATTTCACCAAGAGTACAACAAAACACAATAGGAAATCCAATAAATCATTACTAATAAGACAAAATACTATATCATATAAACTGTAAAAAAAAACGTCGACAAATAATAGAAGCATTTCGCATAAAAAACAAACAGTCCAAAGACAATAAAATCTTATCAAGTCTAGAAACACGAATGCTAAATATATTTAATAAAATAATAAAAAGAATCATCGCGACAACGCAAACTACAACATGAAGACGCAATACACTAAAACGCCGATATGACATGTGAAGATGCAATATTTAAAAAAGAAGGAAACTGACATAACACAAAAACAACAGAATACATAAATGTTTCAAGTTTATGGCTTAAAATCTTGATTTTCAATTTAAGACAAACATACACAATTGAGCTGAAAAATATGCTCGAGTGAAAAAAATTCTAATGTTCCGTGTGTGTGTGTGTGTGTGTGTGTGTGTGTGAGAGAGAGAGAGAGAGAGAGAGAGAGAGAGAGAGAGAGAGATGGAGAGATGGAGAGATTTGTCGTGATTCGGCTAGACAAAAATTCAATGACTTCAACAAACTGTTTGATACAATACGATAAACAAGTGGTTCTCAACCCGCGGGAATTTTCAGTGAGGTGGGTGAGGGAATATTTTTTACTTTTCTTTTTTTATCTGTCACAATAAATATGGCGACAAAGATGAGGACAGTATTTCGAATAATGTAAACAGTTTTCCTTTTTTGTTTTTTACTTACAGAATTTGAAGCCCATCAGTGATTATTTACATTATTCGGACTGTTGTCTTCATCTTTGTCGCCATATTTATTACAACGTTTCAACCCTTCAGTATCTGTCAATATTTCTGAGATGAGGTATTATGTATATTATTTACATTATTCGGACTATTGTCCGCATCTTTGTCGCCATATTTATTACAACGTTTCCGCCTTTCAGTATCTGTCTATATTTCTGAGATTAGGTATTATGTACATTATTTACATTATTCGCCGGACTGTTATCCTCATCTTTGTCACCATATTTATTACAACGTTTCCACCTTTCGGTATCTGTCTAAATTTCTGAGATGAGGTATTATGTATATTAATTACATTATTCGGACTATTGTCCTCATCTTTGTCGCCATATTTATTACAACGTTCCGGCCTTTCAGTATCTGTCTATATTTCTGAGATGAGGTATTATGTACATTATTTACATTATTTTGACTATTGTCCTCATCTTTGTCGCCATATTTATTACAACGTTTCGGCTTTTCAGTATCTGTCTATAATTCTGAGATGAGGTATTATGTACACTATTTACATTATTCGGACTATTGTCCTCATTTTTGTTGCCATATTTATCACAGCGTTTCGGCACTGCCTTATCTGTCAATATTTCTGAGATGAGGTATTATGTACACTATTTACATTATTCGGACTATTGTCCTCATCTTTGTCGCCATATTTATTACAACGTTTCGGCCTTTCAGTATCTGTCTATATTTCTCAGATGAGGTATTATGTACATTATTTAAATTATTCGGACTATTGTCCTCAACTTTGTCGCCATATTTATTACAACGTTTCGGCCTTTCAGTATCTGTCTATATTTCTGAGATGAGGTATTATGTACATTATTTACATTATTTTGACTATTGTCCTCATCTTTGTCGCCATATTTATTACAACGTTTCGGCTTTTCAGTATCTGTCTATAATTCTGAGATGAGGTATTATGTACACTATTTACATTATTCGGACTATTGTCCTCATTTTTGTTGCCATATTTATCACAACGTTTCGGCACTGCCTTATCTGTCAATATTTATGAGATGAGGTATTATGTACACTATTTACATTATTCGGACTATTGTCCTCATCTTTGTCGCCATATTTATTACAACGTTTCGGCCTTTCAGTATCTGTCTATATTTCTGAGATGAGGTATTATGTATATTATTTACATTATTCAGACTATTGTCCGCATCTTTGTCGCCATATTTATTACAACGTTTCGGCTTTTCAGTATCTGTCTATATTTCTGGGATGAGGTATTATGTACATTATTTACATTATTGGAACTATTGTCCCCATCTTTGTCGCCATATTTATTACAACGTTTCGGCTTTTCAGTATCTGTTTATATTTCTGAGATGTCGTATTATGTATATTATTTACATTATTAGGACTATTGTCCTCATCTTTGTCGCCATATTTATTACAACGATTCGGCTTTTCAGGATCTGTCGATATTTTTGAGATGAGGTATTATGTACACTATTTACATTATTCCTACTATTGTCCTCATCTTTGTCGCCATATTTATTACAATGTTTCAGCCTTTCAGTATCTGTCTATATTTCTGAGATGAGGTATTATGTACATTATTTAAATTATTCGGACTATTGTCCTCATCTTTGTCGCCATATTTATTACAACGTTTCGGCCTTTCAGTATCTGTCTATATTTCTGAGATGAGGTATTATGTACACTATTTACATTATTCCTACTATTGTCCTCATCTTTGTCGCCATATTTATTACAATGTTTCGGCCTTTCAGTTTCTGTCTATATTTCTGAGATGAGGTATTATGTACACTATTTACATTATTCGGACTATTGTCCTCATCTTTGTTGCCATATTTATTACAACATTTCGGCTTTTCAGTATCTGTCTATATTTCTGAGATGAGGTATTATGTACATTATTTACATTATTCGGACTATTGTCCTCATCTTTGCTGCCATTATTTATTACAACGTTTCGGCCTTTCAGTATCTGTTTATATTTCTGAGATGTCGTATTATGTATATTATTTACATTATTAGGACTATTGTCCTCATCTTTGTCGCCATATTTATTACAACGTTTCGGCTCTTCAGGATTGTCGATATGTTTGAGATGGGGTATTATGTACATTATTTACATTATTCGGACTATTGTCCTCATTTTTTCGCCATATTTATTACAACGTTTCGGTCATTGTACGCTCCGGCCTTCTTCAGGTAGTTGGAATGTCGAACACATGGCACAGTGGATAAAAGCGTTGGTTAGATCCAGTGACATGACCCAAAGAGTGCCAGTTCAATACCCGGTTAAGGCAGTGGAGAACATTCAAAGGGGAATTAACAGGAGATAACTGATAACTGACTTCCATTAAACATGACCCGTAGAATTAGAACAATCGACCCCAGTGAGCGAAATTAAGGGTTCAGTTCGACATTCCAACTACCTGAAGAAGGCCGGAGCGTACAACGGCCGAAACGTTGTAATAAATATGCCGACAAAGATGAGGACAATAGTCCGAATAATGTAAATAAGGAAAACTCCGCTAAAAAAATAATCCATGTAAATGTACCGCATATTTCGACGTATAAAGCGCCCTATATATAAGACGAGACCCAAAATGTAGTTAAATTTTCGTGATTTTATCTGATATCCGGAGTATAAGACGCCCGTCTGGGACCAATATGACGAAACTGTAAATGAAGATGTTTTTGATGAGTGCTTTGCATTAGACGATGATGATCAGAGTAATTTTGAAGGATTTTAATTGTGTATGTGGCTCCCATTTTTAAAAAATTCTATAATGAGAAATAAAGATTTTATGGCATCATAAGTTTTGTTGCTTAAAACCGCCAAAATAACGTATAATGTATATTATTAAAAATAAAGTATGTATTTTGATTCGAAATATAGATTGTATTTTATTCTAAATGTTGTTATTTAACACAACTATGAGAAATTATGATCAAGAACGAAATATTTATTTACGCTACTTGTTATTTATGTGTTGGTCAGCGGAACTTTTTCAAATCGTTCTGTAATCACCGCTTGAAGATTGCATTTTAATTTGAAATCAAGAAGTAAAAGTACTTCGCTTATATTTATAACTGTAGTACATCGTTATAATGTGGAGTGTTTCAACTGGAAATATTTACATCCATAGTTACTCTACTGACGCAGTTGTTAGCCTACCGCGGTCCATGGCCTACTTACCGGTGCCGATACACCACAGTAACTTTTTGTAACTGTTGTATTAGACGGCCCCCTATATTGGGAGTCATTTTTAAGATTTAAAGGTCGACATATACGCGGAAATATACGGTAAATGTTCTAATATGGAAAAGAATTCAAATTTCCTATAATATATACATATTATTTGGAATGCACCTTTTGAGTTGGACAATCTTGGAAAGGTGGTGACATTCTGATAAAAGGTGGAAAGGGTGCATTGGGCAAAAATGTTTGAGAACCAGTGCGATAAAACTTGAAGGTGACAGCGAGCGGGCGGGCGAGAGAGAGAGAGAGAGCGAGCGAGAGAGATTCATACACAAATACATAGACATATACACAAACACATTTTCAAGAACACAACTAAAAAATTTGACTTCCAGTTACATTACGATACGTTTATATGGAATAATTAATTCTGCATAACTTAGCCTGATTTTAATAATTCATTCTGCATAATTTAGCCTCATTTTAATAATTCTACATAATTTAGCCTGATTTTGAAGGGTATTATCTGACAAGCCTGATCTGACAAATAGCAAAAAAACTGACCATGAAATAAAGTTTTATACATCAAGGGAGAAATTACCGCGATAAAAATTGGCAATAGCTATATTTAGAACAGACTTTTAGCATTAAATTATAAAAAATACAAATTGTTTGTTAAAAATTGTAAAGAGATAGAACAGGCCCGTCGCCCGGGTGTTGTAAAAAGGGCAGGTAACCCCACTGGGACGGAGGGTGGGGGAAAAGCAGCGAGTAAGAATTAGCCCACGAAAATCTGTTCGCATCATTTCCATAAGGGAAGATCTTAGTTTCCTGGAGAGGCAGACCCTCTCCTTAGCGACGGGTATGTGCCCGCCTAACAGTGATGACCTAGCTAGAGTCACGCGATATATATATATATATATATATATATATATATATATATATATATATATATATATATATATAAACCTGATGATTGCGTGAATTAACGTGTAAGAAACTAATAGTTGTAATCGATCAGATGTAAGCCGGATTATGATTATATGTGTGTGTGTGTGTGAGCGTGTGTGTATGTATAATATTTTTTCTTGAATATTAATCGCTTACTTTTGCCTTACCTGACATTGAATTATGGCACTTCCTGTCTTCTACATGTTTTGACTGACCTTTCAACCACATGATTAATATTCATGAACGTTCCCAAATAAATTAACCAATGACATCTTTGTTCTTGTATATAAACACGTGCAACAAAATAAATCCTACATTTGCCTTGATAAATTCCATCAAAATTGCAACGGGTCGGGTAAGAATAGTTTTTCCTTTTGCTTTTTTATTCATATATATATATTCATATATATATATGTATATATATATGTGTGTATATATGTGCGTGTGTGTAAATGAATGTTTTTTTTTCTTCCATCTTTAAGAATTTTGAATTACCGAATTATCTTCTCGTTCTAAAAATGTCAATTATTATTAAAGTCTATTGAATACTGTAACATTTTAACTTAAATTAAAATCAAGTTAAAACTTGAGTTTAGGGGAATCTAAACATGTTCCAATATATATATATATATATATATATATATATAGAGAGAGAGAGAGAGAGAGAGAGAGAGATTCAGTTGTATGGATATACAATAGCCATACAACTGAATATATTAGCTCTATCATAAATATTGAACACTTTCCACTAAGTTCCGTGCATATATATATATATATTATTTTCTTCAAATCTATCTATATATCTGTTTCTCTCTGTGTCTGTCTTGATCTGTTCATATTTATTTAACTATATATGTGTTTGTCTATCAATGCAATTGAATTCTATAAAAAAAAAATGACTTACCATTTTCCGATAGTAATCTCCGAAGGCAGTTCATGTGGCTTTTACCTCAGATATTCGTT
>OZ038493.1:2144924-2164924 GCA_964036315.1 Acanthosepion esculentum
AATTCTTAATTTACTGACCGGCATTGAATTGATTGCTAAATAGATACTAATGGAGCGAAGATTATAAACAAAGAACATATTTATATCAATCCAGCTTTCCTTGTTTTAGAAATGATCGAAAACCCAAACAATAGTCCCCCGATTGAATGGCGGCTTAATGTTAATGCGTCCAAAACCAAACTGCTAACTTTTAATCATCCTAAAGAAACTTTTTCTGTCTGCTATCAGTATGGCTGATGCTAACCTCCACGTGAGCAACTCACTGCACCTTGCGTTTTCCACTGACAGGAAATGGAACGATTATATTGAATCGACTACTAAGTCTTCTGCAGATTTTCCTTAAGAAAATTGTGTCCATGACATATTTTATTCAGAAAAACAATTAAAAAGTTTTCTAATTAATTAATTTCTTACATTCAAATTCTCCGATGTTTTGTTCTTATAACTAACATAAACATTACTGCTAAAAAAAAAAAAAAGAAATTCTCGAAATATTATAAAATAAATTAAATGAGGTGGAGGTGGGTAGTAACAAATAGAAAAAATATTTTTACCAAGATTTCCTTAAAAAGAAATCTTTAAAAAATAATTTAATTCATTTGTTAATAATTCCTGAAATTTCCATTAAAATCCAACAATTATTTGATTTTTGAAAGAATTTTCAAATCATTGAAATAGACGCTCAAATTTCCCATACAAAATTAATGCCCCACCCCCCGCATTGATGGCAGAAAAACAAGATTTTGAACCAAAATTTTAAAGATTCTAAAAATGATTTAAATAAATAGTTTTTACATTAAAAAAATATTTTTATTATTGAATTATATTTTTATTCCTTGCGTCAGCGTTGGACCATGAATTAGTATAGGAAATTTTAGCGTCTTTTTACTGTGAAAAACACATTCATTTGCAAATTCTTGCATAATTCATCTAATTGTGTTATTTTAATATCATTCAGGATCTATTTACAAATGAATGAAAGTATTTTAGAAATATTTCTTCATAAGAAAATTTTGATAAAAACTTTTTTTCTACTTCTGTTACTCCAGCTACACGTATTTAATTTTATAAAATCTCGAGTAAATCATTTTTGTAGGATTTAATGCTCTGAATCGTAAAATAAAATATATTAATTAATTAGAAAAGTTTTTGATTGCTATATATTTAATTGCTATATGATGCGTTATGGATACTACTGTCTTGAGAAAAAAACTTTTTGATGAATAATGAATTTTAACAAGAATTGTTTTCATTTTTTAAATTTTAAATTAAAATAATTTATAAAATTTTAAAAAGTGTATTAATTTGTACGGATTAGAAGATATTGTTATTAAGTAAAAACAATATTTACTAATCCTAAATTTTTAAAAAATCTTTGAATATACTGATTAAGGGTTTAAGTCGGAAAACACGTGTCTCCTGGTATATTTATTCCCACAACAAAAATGGCGGACTGGAATGTGAGTCCGGGTAATATAATAAAAAAAAGGAGCACAAGAACTGTAGTAAGTATGTATTAAGAAAACAAAGGTAGACATAGACAATAGAATATTGTTGCGTGTGACAATGGATATGAATGAAGAAAACATTTAAACTAGTGAAGATGCTTGTATAGAAGAAAGTGCAACAAGCGTGTGTGATAGACACGTGTTTATCTGCATGTGTGTGAGAGAGTTCAAGAGTCAACAGAGGATCAAGGGAAGGGAACGCGCCTCAGCGACTACATCTGAAAGCCAGAGAAAAAAAACGAAGACTGAGAGAGTGACAGAATATTACTGCCTATTTATAGGTATTTTTTTTAGGAAAGTAAATAAAGAAAATGTTTAATAAAGAGAATTACATTGTGCTGAGAGATTTGTAAATATGGCAAAAATCAGCCGTTTTCAGCCATTAAAAAAATTCATTTCAATCAATTTCAGTTCATTTTGAAATACAACAAAGTATTTTGTTTATTGGAAATATTAAATTTAATATGGAATTAAAACTAAAATAAAAGCTTCAAGATTTTTTTCATTTTTAAAATTCATTTTAAACTTTGGATATTGCGTTTCTTTGGAGGTATATATTTTTAAGATACATAATTTTTTGGAGGTATATATTTTTAAGATACATATTTCTTTGGAGGTATATATTTTTAAGATACATATTTTTTTGGAGGTATATATTTTTAAGATACATAATTTTTGGAGGTATATATTTTCAAAGTCATGAGCAGCTAGCTCTTCCAGACTACCATTTTCACCGTCGTCCTATAGTAGGTGACCAGATAAGTGTAAATTGTACAAATTTTCGCACTTTTTTGTTTCTTGCAAGTTCTAAAATTGTCTATTGGAGATTAAAAGAATATTTTAAATACAAAAAATTGTGTAAAAAAGGAAAAAGAAAAGCACAGCGAAAAGAGAGAAAAAGCGTGAGAGAGAGAGAAACAAACAAAGAAAGAGAAAGAGAGAGAGGAGGCGAGGGAAAGAGAGAGAATTTCCCACCGGTGTGTAGCAAACATGACCGGGAAAACATTTCGCCAACAAAAGGGCTTTGACGACGATTTGGGACATAAAAGGCCACTGAAGCAGGAATATAGAGTTTCTACTGAAATTCCTTGCAGTTGCACACGCAACACACACCCACAAACATCACGGCCGTTATGCTAACATATTTTTACAGTACACACACACACACACACAGGCATCTATATAATATTACGAAATCACGTGTAAAATATATTCGTCTTTGAAACATAAATATGTGTGTGTGTATATATATACAGGGTGTCCATAAAATTCGTGTGCGCTTTAAAAAAATTATAACTTTTTTTGTATTTGGGATAGAAATAATCTGTAAAAAATGTTATAAAGTTGAATGTACCAAGTTTTAAGAATAGTTATTGAATAATTCTTTACCACAAAATTTGCAACAATTTTTAGATAAGTAAAAAAATATTTTCTTTTTTCCAGAATCAATTTGATCCATGGCTTCAACTGAGGAAAAAGTCAACTGTGTCCTTTGGTTGATTGAAGTAAAATCTACTGTTGCTGGACAAAGAAAGTTTAGAATTGAATACAATAAAGAACCACCTCATAGGAAGACTATTGCTAAATGGATGAAAAAGTTTAAAGAGACAGGCTCCGTCCATGATAAGCCACGGTCTGGAAGGCGACGAAAGTGTTGCATCCATAGAAAAATGATGGAGACCATGTGGAAACTTAAATAAAATTTCAATAAAACCTTAAAAATACAGATTTACTTCTTTCTAATCCTTTTTACAAATTATTTCTATCGCAAATACAAATAAAGTTATAAATTTTTTAAAGTGCACACAAACTTTATGGACACCCTGTATATATATATATATATATATATATATATATATATATATATATATATATATATATAGAGAGAGAGAGAGAGAGAGAGAGAGAGAGAGAGAGAGAGAGAGAGAGAGATTACATAGAACAGAAATCCAAATTTACTTCATTCGAATAGCTATTTCAACAAACAAGTTGTCAACTCAGAATGCAAAAAGCATTGCACTGCCGTTTCGTTCTATTTTGGGATTCTCCACTACCGAGAATCGAACTCGGACGGACCGCTACGATACGACAAAAGCGTCATACCCACTGGAACAACGGGCCTCGGTGACGAAGAGGTAACTAACTCGTGTCGTAACAGTAGTGGATGCGCACTGCTGATGAATCCTAAAATAAGACGAAACGGCCGTCCAGTCCTTTCTGCATTCTGTTGAGGATTCTTCTAGACTCGATGAATTACTTTAAAATATATATATGTGTATATGTGTGTGTGTGTACGCGTGCGCGTGCGTGTGCGATATAAACACACATATCTCTACCAGTGAGCGAACGTGTCCATAAACGCATAGATAGATAGATAGATAGATAGATAGAGAGAGAGAGAGAGAGAGATAATTTAGAATTTGCATTTGAGTGGAATAGAGATCAATATGTTTTTAGTATACAACAGAATAGAAAAATATTTGAAGTTAGTGATTGGTATTTTTCTTTTGTGTGTGTATGCGTGTGTAGGGTATTTAAATAAATAATAAATAAATAAATATATCTGTTAACGAATTCAGTAGATTCATCATACCTTTTGCTTCTATCTCTCTATCTCTCTATCTCTCTATCTATCTCCACTATACAATTCGATATATATGTGTGGAGGGATTTTATATTCTCGAAACCAGGCTTTACAATGCAAGCGAACATTTTTCCCATTGAATTCTTAGCCAATTAATGTTGGACAGGTTTTTTTTTAATTCTTTCTTTAATCATTTCCACCGAAGCAAATGAATAAAAGCCACTCGGTTGTAAGGGCTCTACTGAGAGTGACAGAAAATGGAAGCAAATGAAAGAACAGGATTCCAGGAAACGGAAGATAATGATTGACATTGTGTTTAATTTTTTGAAGCTCGTAGCTAACAAGAAAGCTGGAAGCCGGAAGAGAGTTCCAGAAACGAGAAAATATACTACTATCATAGAACTTATAGTTACAACTAGTATTTTCAACAGTGATACCCACCAACCAATCTAGTACTGCGCTTACATTTGTGAAGTCGATGTACCAACGAGGAAAGCTCATCAGAACAATTATTATAGAAATATTTATAGAAGGGCCAATAAAAGTTACTGATGACACCAGGAAGGTCGTTGGTGAACCTAAGGAACAGAAAAAGTTAAAGAATAGAGCCTAGGGCGACGTTCACATTAATGCAAAGCAATCTAGAGGACTAGCCGTTCAAGACAACTTTGATTACGCGGAAAGATTGAATCAAATAAACGACCAGAAACACTATAACCCTTCAACTTGTAAAGAAGAACAGCACGCCAAACCCTGTAGATCCCTTCGAAATAACGAAAACAACAGCCCGAGATTCGTCATTCTTAATTAAAGCTTTACATACAATTTCAGCAATGACCACCTAGAGAAGTAAAAACCATATTCTCTGTTTGAAAAAAAGACCCGGCAATGTGAAATGCTTGATCAATTGCTTAGATCCTCGAATATTCGCCAATGCCAGTAGGTCGAGAGTTAAAAGGAATCGATGGTCCGCCAGAGTTCTAAAAAACAGGAACGACAGAAGAGAATTTCAATCTGAGAAGCAAGAAGTAACAAGGAATCTTTTTTTAATCATTTTTTACAGTGGCTGTAAACGGCTCTGGCGTCAAGGATTACAGAATAAGAGGTATATCTTATGCGTATACGTGTGGAATGATAACGGTTGACACTAGATTTGAACAGGTTAAGATTGAAGTCATCGGAGAAGCAACCCCTTGGAAGTCGGTTCCACAAGGCAGTGATTCGTGAGAAGAAGTTGCTTGAGTGGAACTTACATCTCACCAGGCGTATATGAAGAGAATGAGGGTGGTTCGTTACAATATGCGTGACATGACTTGTCTTAGCCGTGAATGTTAGGACTGGTGGAACTAAGGAATGTAGTTCATCTAAACACTCTCCATGGAAATAGCATTAGAGCATTGAGAGGCTTGCGACGTCTTGTCTGCGAGAAAGCGATTGAAGACTAGTAAATAATTCATCGCCTACAAGGACACGCAGACGCGTTTGGACTCTATCGAGAGTGGAAAATGATGACTGGCTTATTTCTGCACATATATGGCAGCAGTATTCCATTTTCGCTCTGTTCTGGCTCTTGTAAAGATAGAAAATAATAGGAGGGTACAGGGAAGCATTTTCCCAGCATCTTTAACCATGGATCGTATATACGAGTTCCATTTGAGGTCTGGGTTGACTTAAAGTGCCAATAGGAGCTCAAGTCTGGGGGAGAGGGTCTCCCTGAGGGCACATCCGTTCATCATGATTGATGAAAGTTCTACGTTCGATCGGTGATGATGGAAGGTTACTAGTTTGGTCTTTTGGGGGCATTGAATGTGGTCAGACATTTTTCCCCACTGAGCTGCTGGTGTTAGTTAGACGAGAGATCAGCTACCAGTCTCTGGTCATCGAGGATTTTGGAGGTGCACCGATATACCGTTGTCTCATCGACATAGATAATCACAAATGATCGGAGTATATTGTTAGGCAGATCATTTATGTTGAGGATGAAGAGTGTTGGACCGATAAGCGAACACCTTGGGCGACGCCCGCGTTGATCACCTGTGTCTCACCATTAACAATTACCTTCGTTAGAAAGGGGACACTTTATAACTGAGAAAACTCTTTCAGTGACTCCGTAGTTTGAGCAGTAACCCCTTACGCCACACCTTATCTAATGCGACCGTCTTTGAGGAGTATTTGTTTGTCAAGTGCCTCACTAATTCTGTGAGTAATTGCAGTTACGATATCAGTAGGGACCGGGCAGATGGAAATCCATACTGCTTGTCGCTCAGGAGGCTATATTTATTGAAGTGATCAACAACCTTCTTATTGATTATAGTTCAAAGTGTTTGCTGATGTCACTGAGTAGACTGATGGGGTCTATACTGTGAGGGAGACGATCGCTCACCCGTATTCGTGAAAACCCGACATACACATGGCATTTTCCACAGACTTGGGAATTGAGGATAACGACCCCCGGGATTTTGTCTGAACTGGTGGCTTTCTTATGGTCATGAATTTTGAGAAGTCTAAAGATTTCTTGGGCTGTAATGAAAATATTACGGAGATTGTTCTCAGTGAGACGCGGGAAGTCGGGAAGGGGATGACCTTTGTCATTTAACGAGTTAGAGACAAAGAACGAAGGCGAAGTGCTTCGCCTTGTCCGACGAGGATGACATGACCTCTCGGGGCCATTTATAATAATAGGCACTGATGATTTACCTTTACTCAGAATTTGGTTAGAGATTCTTCCAGAACACCCCCGGCATCCAGTTTGTTTGCTTTCAACCTTGGGCAGGACAGCTCAAGCATAACTACTCTTTGCATTTTCTAGAATCCTTTTGCAGTGATTGAGGACAGTTCTGAATGCAGCAAGTGTCCTTCCTACTACATCGCTCCTTGTTATAGGCATTGTAGCAGTGCTTACAGGGGGCTAGGGTTGCAGCACATTTGGGGGTGAACACACACACACATACACACACACACACACACACACACACATATATATATATATATATACAATTTGGGGACCTTTTTTCGTCAAGGTATACCACTTTTTAGCGAAATATTGGACATACCTATATATATATATATATATATATATATATATATATATATATATATAGAGAGAGAGAGAGAGAGAGAGAGAGAGAAAGAGAGAAAGAAAGAGAGAGAGAGATGGTACAATACTTTATTTAAACATATTTTACCAATAGAATGAACAGGGAATACCGGTTAAACCCGTTTCTTCTGATATCGAAGAAGTCATTTGATGTCAGCTGGAAACTTATCAAGGAACTTTGCTTAAATGATCTGTTTTGTTCAGATTACTTCCGGTCAGCCTTTTTTGGTCAATTTTTAAGGAAACAAGATAGAAAGTCGAGAGTTAACCAGTGTAGCATTCTGGTTAATGATCATTCTGTGACTAAAATAGCAACAATAATTCGTTTAGACGTCTTTTTCTTTCTTCTTTTTATTAAACAGAACGCACAGGAAATGTCTGTTGAATATATATATATATATATATATATATATATATATATATATATATATATATATATATATATATATATATATATATATGCGCGTGTGAGACCATTATTATTAGTAGAAATCAAAAGGACTTTTCTTCCACCAAACTTTGATTTTAAAATGAGAATAGAACCAATTCATTCAGTACCAATTCTTTGACTTCAGAAGTTCCTTATTATCTAATATAGATATTTCTAAACATTTATATAAACTTTTTCAACATTAGATAAGGTAAAGTCTATCGTGACCGGAAGGTGAAATGTAATTCTCAAAATCATTTCTTGATTTGCATTTGTGTGTGTATGCGGTTTTTTTTTGGTGGGGGGGGGGTCATTTAATAAAAGATTTGGTAAAAGATTAATGAAAGTTCTTAAATAAAATCTTTTTTTTAATATATTTTTCGAAACATTTTTCTGTTTTCCCGTACAAGATTAAATATAAAATGAACAATGTCTTAATACTTTCAGATTCATTTTTTTTACAATATTGTCCACTTTATAGAAGGCCCAAGAGTCATTCGAGACAGAGTGTTATAGAGTAACAAGTATAGTTCATGGGGATGTTTGGGGTAGATAGCGGTTAACACTAGACTTGAACAGGTTAAGATTGTAATGATCGGAGAAGAATTCTCTTGTGAGTTTGTCCCAGAAAATATCTCAGAATAGACTACAAAAAGTCTGTGGGTGATTCGCTACAATGTGCTTAGCATGGCGGGTCTTTGCCGTGAAGGTTAGAAATGGCGGAATTAAGTAAAATGTAATTTATTTGAACAATTTAAATAGAAATAGCGATAGAGTAACGAGAGGCTTGCATCGTTTCGTATGTGGGAAAGGGGTCGTAGAGTGGAAAATAAGTCATCACCCACAAGGACGCGGAAATGCGTTTTATTATTGTAGGTTTTGTCGAAAGTGTTGCATATATATATATATATATATATATATATATATATATATATATATATATATATATATATATATATATATATATATATATATATATATATAACAGAGATTTGTACTCAGAGAACCGATATATAGCCTTAAACAAAACGGACGTCATACCTAAGGTACCTTTCGGCCAACACTTTTTAAAATTGCTATTTCACTAAATATTTTTATTTTATGTATTTATTTTAGTTTGGGTCATACTTCAATTAATTACATTTTTGTTTAAGGTCGTAAACTTAAGAACCTAGAGACGAAATACAAATTTCATAAAACTTCTTAAAAACCTAACTAAACGTCAATAAAATAAATATTAAATAATTACTGAAAGTATATTAATTTGTGAAAATTATTATGTCGTTAAAAAACTAAAAAAGAAATGGGTTCACTTAGATTTCGTAAATTCATGTCAAGTCTTGTCATCTATACTAGATGTCATCACCTCAGTATATCAGGACCCGTTGTTAACAAATGCTTGTATATTATTTTTTTATAGTATAAGTAAGTAATATTTATTTCAAATCTAACTTAACTTTAAATTTTCTAATTTTATTCAAATAACGTATCACAAATCTATAATTTAATTTTGGAAGATTTTAAAACTGATAAATTTGTTTTGTTTTCAAATATGTTAAAATTAAGAAAATGGTCGCTTTTAAAATATTTTTTACAAATCGAGCAATTATTTGACATTCCAGTATATATAATTTCTATCTGAAATACACCAGAATATTTTACTTACTGGAACTAATAAGCTTAACCATTTAGCTTTCAATAAAACTAAAATTAAATCTTCAATGATGCTTTTACATTTTTAAAATTTAATTTTAAACCTTAGGTATCGAAAATTCAGGCGACTTACCTGCTGCCTCAATCATTTTGGTTTCTCAGGCAATCACCTACTGCTGTCTTTTGATTTTTCGTCTACACGCGCTTATATATTGAGGGTAGATGTTATAATTACTAAACAATCAATGATATAATACACCTATCTAACCAATCATCAAATAGAAAACGATCAATCGCCCAATCAATTCATTAAAATCATGTTTTGAAAAAAGTACGATAATAACTGATTCCACTCTACTTTCTAAAAGTCTGTGGTTTTTCATCTTTTCAGTGTTATAGAAATTTTTCCATATGCAGAAAAATATCGATTATGAACAATAATTAAAACAGAAAGAATGTGTTTATTTACAATAATATCAAAAATATTTTGTGAATAAGAAGATAGGTTTAGAGGCGTGCTCAAAATATTCTTTTGAGCAACTAATGAAATTAAACCAGGTAAAAGATGTTTATAAGAAATTGGAGATTTACTGAGAAGTTATAACTGTCTTTAGCATAGTGTGTAATGTGTCAGTGACGTTCACGAAATATTTTCAAATTTTGTTGAGCTGTTTTTGGTTTGATAGTTCAACACAAGTGGGATGCTCTTTGCTAAATGGAAGGAGTTGCCGACTGATTGTCGTTTGTGAAAAACTTGCAAAAATTCACACTGCCTTGCTGAATTATAACTAAACTAGATGAGTTGATATCGTATTATAGAGAGAAACGTGGACCATTTACGTGCTAGTCTCAGACAAGCATTATTAAAAATTGTCTGTTTTATGTTTTTTGTATGTTCCCGGAGATGCTAACGGATTACGTTGTATCCCGGAAGTGAACGTTTTCTTTTATCAACTCACTACTGAAAACTTATTTGTTCTGAAAACTTCATCTCACCTGCCTAGTTAGGTAAATCGAGTCGTGATGAATAGCGATGAAACCGGCCGATGTTTTCCCTTATATTTGTGCTTGCTGGCTCACAAAGCTACTTTTTGGAATTATCTCACATTTCAAAATCCGTCCTTCTCATTGATTGAGAATAATTATTGAGAGGGGGTACTTTTCTCAAGCCTTTTTTGACAGTACGTTACATTTTCATTACTCTGAACTAGATACAGTTTGGCCTTAATCAGGCTCGGAAGCAAGGTTTATCAAAAACGTCCTATTCAAAGACCTAACTGATTGGAAATGTCTTCACTCTAGGTAGTGTAAAGAGGCAGTGAGTAATACCTTTTTCGCATATGTCTTTGTAATGCCGGTGTTTAAAGTGGCTTGCTAACTTCTGCAAGATTTACTCTAAAATTGAATATTCTTTTCCATACCGCCAACCTGTCTTTTAAGTACATTTTCTTCTTGTTAATCACGTGACCAGAGCCTCTAACATATTTCTAGAGTATTTGTTTACTCCCCACCCACGGTGATAGTACGTGACACAAGATCGGTTTAATGTGGAATGCACATAGAGGTACATGTGGGTCAAGGATAAAACTTGCACAGTCCTTGTGAATAACGCTGGCATCGATATCCAGTGATCTTCCCTCTTTAGTGCAATGAGGGAGGTGCTGTTCTAGAATTGGAATCCTCAGTACCAGTCAACCAGCATTAAAAATAATGTAAACTGCACAAAAACAGAAATATGGTAGAGAGCAGAAGAACCGATACTACACTTTGATTCCAACTTGAATGTCAGGTAACGGTACACTGATAGTATTTACCTACCTTCACTCATTACACACGCGCGCGCGCACACACACACACACACACACACACAGTGGAAGGCTTTGATATAAGGTCGGTAGATACAGGCCAAGGACCAAAAAATTGCTAGTCCCCTTGGTCATTGTCAGGCTGGGTTTAATGTAATGTGGGAGGTGCTGCCGCATGGATAGAATAACCGGCATCAAACATATCAAGAGAATTAATTTAGTCACACGGTGTGTTGAAGGTTACTTACCGGCTGCTTTAGTCAGTTGACACGCACAGACGCACACACACAGACACACACCCACACAAGAGTACATGCTTTGTCCATTATAACTGAATAATTAAATTCTAATTTTTGGTCCATATCATTTGGAACTTTCCAAATTACGTTCACAAACAGGAGTATTTGTAACCTTTCAACTTGTAACCTTTCAACTTGTAACCTTTCAACTTGTAACCTTTCAATTATGAAAACAACTTAGGTTGTTTATCAAATAAATTTGTTATTTTTCTTTTGACTTCAGTCTCAAATTACTTCATTTAACAACTTATTTCTTTCCGTTTCATTCTACAAATTCCTTCCTTGAAATCTACATTAAGTTTATCTTTATTCCCCTTTGTTTTCCTTCTTTAACCTCTCTCCCCTTTTTCTTTTCTCTCTCATTTCTCGTTCTTTTTCTTCTTTCTCTATTTGTTATTTTTCTTTTTACTTCAGTCTCAAATTACTTCATTTCACAACTTATTTCTTTCCGTTTCATTCTACAAATTCCTTCCTTGAAATCCTCATTCAGTTTATCTTTATTCCCCTTTGTTTTTCTTCTTTAACCTCTCTCCCCTTTTTCTTTTCTCTCTCATTTCTCGTTCTTTTTCTTCTTTCTCTATTTGTTATTTTTCTTTTTACTTCAGTCTCAAAATACTTCATTTAACAACTTATTTCTTTCCGTTTCATTCAACAAATTCCTTCCTTGAAATCCTCATTCAGTTTATCTTTATTCCCCTTTGTTTTCCTTCTTTAACCTCTCTCCCCTTTGTCTTTTCTCTCTCCTTTCTCGTTCTTTTTCTTTTCTCTCTCCTTTCTCGTTCTTTTTCTTCTTTCTCTATTTGTTATTTTTCTTTTGACTTCAGTCTCAAATTACTTCATTTAACAACTTATTTCTTTCCGTTTCATTCAACAAATTCCTTCCTTGAAATCCTCATTCAGTTTATCTTTATTCCCCTTTGTTTTTCTTCTTTAACCTCTCTCCCCTTTTTCTTTTCTCTCTCATTTCTCGTTCTTTTTCTTCTTTCTCTATTTGTTATTTTTCTTTTGACTTCAGTCTCAAATTACTTCATTTAACAACTTATTTCTTTCCGTTTCATTCTACAAATTCCTTCTTTGAAATCCTCATTCAGTTTATCTTTATTCCCCTTTGTTTTCCTTCTTTAACCTCTCTCCCCTTTGTCTTTTCTCTCTCCTTTCTCGTTCTTTTTCTTCTTTCTCTCTTATTCTCGTTCGACTTATAATATGCTTCCTTTCTTTTTCTTACTCTTCAGCTTTTTTAGATTTACTTTCTCTCTATCTTCCTCTTTCTCTTTATTTCTATCTCTATTTTTTGAACGAGTTTTCTTTTTCTAAATTCTTTTCTTTCCTTTCGCATCATTCTTTCATTTTCTTTCTTTTTCTCCCTTACCTCATTATCACTTTCTCCCTAAATTCTTTCATGCTTATCATCATTCGCTTTCCACTCTTCTTTCTTTTTGTATTTTCCTTTTTCCTTCCTTAAAGTCTCTCTCTATCTCCATATATATATATATATATATATATATATATATATATATATATATATATATATATATATATATATAAGTAGCTGCCTGACGATTGCACTAGCATGAAACAGACTGTCGACTCTAAGTGTTGACTCCTATGTTCACTTTTATATTTACACACGCTCTATCTCTGATATTGAGAACTTTATCCCATAAATATAGCACACTTTAAGACTATATTTCTTTATATATATATTTATATATATATATATATATATGTGTGTGTGTGTGTGTGTGTGTGTGTGTGTGTGTAAAATTGAACATTGAAGTCAACACTCAAAGGCGACAGACTGTTTCATGCTAGGCGCAATCATCTAGCCACTAAAAATATACCCACCTCATCTCCATCTACATATAAGCTAAAATAAATTGAAAAAATAGAAATCTTCATAAAAAAATAAGATGGAAAGCCCATTTTTTTAAAACCAGGAACTTAACAATAATACTACACGCAAGGAAAAATGTGGCTTTAGAATTAAAAAATATCCCCCATAACAAAAAGAATTAGACGACTTCGAGAAAGACTTAACTAACTTAGTAAGAAACATAAAATTCCATAAAAAAACGAGATGCATTCCAAAAATATAAATAAATAAAAGATATCACTAAAATAAACAATTCAACAAAAAGTGTATTTATTGTAGCGAACAAAACTAGAAATTGATATGAACTAATCACCCCCCTCTACACAATAGATTACTCAAGGACAGAAAAAGACACATGTGGCCTGATGATTGCGTCTAGCATGAAACAGTGTGTCGCTTCTGAGTGTTAACTTCAAAGTTCACTCTTATATTTAC
Source organism: Acanthosepion esculentum (assembly GCA_964036315.1). Taxonomy (NCBI): domain Eukaryota; kingdom Metazoa; phylum Mollusca; class Cephalopoda; order Sepiida; family Sepiidae; genus Acanthosepion; species Acanthosepion esculentum. Next base: position 2,158,609 of record OZ038493.1, read on the forward strand.
AGACGCTCTATCTTTGATATTGAGCACTTTATCCCAGAAATATAGCACACTGTAAAACTATATTTCTTCATATATATATATATATATATATATATATATATATATATATATATATATATATATATTATAATAATATTTTTAGTTTTTTAAAAATATGATTCCTCCACTACATAAGAGTTCTCATGTTTCAAAAGCGAGAGCCGAGACCCCTAACATAATTTTTTAAGTTATGTAGAGTTAAGGTGTCTGGACCCGCTTCCTTGTCAAGCGAGAATTTGGGAATAAGCACGGAGCCAGAATAAACACGTCCTTATCGTACGAGGATAAAGTTCTGACTGAAGACAAAATCTTATGATATATATATATATATATATATATATATATATATATATCGCTTTTTCCTTATTCTTTGGTCACACTTTTTATTAACTTTTGTCTCATTTCAAAATGTTTCCCTCATTTTCTTGCTTCTTACAAAAGATAGGTTAAAGATTCAAAGAACATGACCCCCCTCCACACAGACACAGACACACACACACACACACACACACACACACACACACACACACACACACACACACACACACACCTTTCACTTGGTAGTAAATAATTCTTGTGGTTTTATTACATGCTTTGCTCGTCAGGCCAACATGATCATTTCGGTTATTGAATCACAAAGTTTCGGTCATTTTTCCGTCCAGCCTTCTTCAGATTTCCGTTTTCGTACTTAGTAACCTACTTTTATTCACCCCAAGGGAGCAGATTGTTCTCATTTTAGTCTCCATGCTTAAGGAATCTTTCATAACTGCTAATAAACATGAGTCTTATTCATCCTTGTACTGCTTGACAGTTTCACCCACTGAAACAGCGTTTCCGAATGTACAGCACGAGCAGACAAAGCGATTGAATCTCACAACTACGAGGGATATATCTTTCCACCATCGCTTTAAATGACCAGAAGCTATAGGTAATTTGTCATTGAAATACTAGGGTTCATTGGAAGAAACGGATAATCGTCACAAAGGTGAACAAGACTGGCAAAATTACGGATATGGAATATCCCTGAAGTTTGGAAAGCGTAATGAGAACACTCTATTCCCGTTGATTGAATAAAGGGTCGATGCTAAGACAGACACCTAAATAATGTCGGACGGTACAAGAACAGCTACTTTGCAGATCAGACTCCTGTGAGGATGCTTCCGCGATCGCTACGATCTTAATTTCAAGTCTAGAGCGAACTGTTATCTACATACAATAACTACATTCCATAATCAACATTGAGTTGCGTTTTTCAATTCTGTTTCTGTTTTCTATGCATATTTAGTTATTATGCATCTGTTAATTATATGAAAAGTATGTTTATTCATTAGTTGGAAAGACAATAAATTAAAAATTTGCTTGTGTACGAATATTTGTTTCCCCCCACTATATATATATATATATATATATATATATATATATATATATATATATATATATATATATATTAAGATATGTTATTTTACTCGTTGTGTAGGTTTTTTCTTTGGACTCTGGGCTTGAATTCTGGACGATTGTTTTCGCCTCGATTTCATGTTCTTTCTTTTTTTTATCCCTCATTTTTCCTTGTTCAATCACAAGCCGAAATACCTAAGATTTTTCAAAACGAGTACCACTATATATATATATATACATATATATATATATATATATATATATATATATATATATATATATATATATATGCCTGCACATATATATGCTTGCACAATGTCATATCACACCTTCTGGCATCTCGGCTTTAGTTTACCCGTACCGTAAATATTTTTATGATGACCTTTTCTTTCCTCGACTTCACAAATTTAAGTGCAGTACTAGATTGGCATTTAGGTCTCATAATTTCACCGCTGAAGTTGCTAGTTGTAACCGTAAGTTCTATGCTAATAGTTTTCTCTTCATTGTGGAACTCTTTCCGGCTTCCTCGTCAACTCAGTCACTGAAATGCCGTGATACGCGCTTATGCGATCATGTCTCTTTCGATTCATGATTGACTAGGTAGAGATTATTCTGCTATAGGACCCAGTCCGTCCTGATATTCAATCCATAGTTGAGAAAAGAAGGGATGGATTCATATCTTTCCCATGGGTATTTGCTCGCAAGTCAATGCAACAAACCCGACTGGAATTCGAACCTGGCTCTCCAATTTCTCATTCTGAGCCGATAGCCGTTACATCACAAGGCCAATCCAAACTACGATCTTCAAATACAATATCAGTCGTCATATTCTGAATCATGTTCTTTTATTGTCTTCAAATCTTGAATCATGTTCTTTTATTGTCTTCTCTGTTTCTTTCACTCTCAGCAACTCCTTGAATCTTAGTGGCTTTATTGCCTTGTTCCAGGTGAAAAGAGTAAAATAAAAATAAAAATAGATTGACAGACCGAAGTAAGATGTTTTGTCCAGCTATGATGGCATTTATTACATCAGTGTCCTCTTAAAAGAATAGATAAGGAATGTCTCACTCCTGTATCTTTTCAACCCACAGTAAGCCAAGGCAACCTCCACATCAGTTTTTCAGATAAAAAAATATTACGCTTGCCAAAATTAACAAATGACTTTGAGGAATTGTAGAATTTTATTTCTCAATATTTGTTTGTTTTTTGTTGTTGTTTTTATCGTATATTTATCGCAAATGATAGTTTTTCGCCTTATAGCAAAATGGCTAACGACTGTCCTTTACGAATCTTCATTGGTTGCCAGAACATTGTAATCGCTTACAAAGATAAATCTTAATCTTGATATTTTTCTTTCTCTCTATATATATATATATTCTATATTCTCCTTCTCACATTGCTAATCTTCTACCGTCTCTTTCTCTCTCCACTCCCCAATATCCCAGTTTGTTCTCCTCACTCACGATTCTTCGCTTACATCCCAGTTGAACCATCTTTTTTTTCAACAGCTTTTCCTTCGATCTTACTTTTTTTAGTTTTCTTTTCAGCCTTTATAATTCTTGACTTATACCCCCTCTCTGTTTTTATTTTATTTCTAGCCTCCTCGTTCATTACTCTTCCTCTTCCTTTCTCTCTCCTTCTCAGTCTTTATTTGTCTTCACCTTACTCCTCCTACTTTTTTCTATACCTCCTACTCTGTTCCGTCCAGCCAATCGATCCATTTTTATCACGACACAAGATCGGCCGGTTCTCTATCGTTTTCATTAAAACAGCCGATCTTTTATAGAGTGATCAAAGCGAGAAGAGGCCGATAGAGAAATAAGGTATTTAGATAATGGGAAAAGGCGGGCGATGGCCAATACAGAAAACGAATGAATAAGATCAAAAGTGAATAATACAGGCTTAAGATGTCTTTTGATTAGTTGAAAGTCTTTTCAAGTCTGACCGAGAAGAAAAGAAGTTGCGAGAAGAGAAAATGAATGGAATAAAAGAAAGAATGGCGTTTTTATAAAAATGGAAAAGAAAGCCGTAAAAAGTGAAAGAGGTAACAAGGAGAGAGAAAAGGGAGAGAAAAAGAGTAAACGAAAAAAACAAGCAGGGAGAGAAATAAAGAAAAGCAAGAAGTAAAAAGAAAAAGGAAAAGGAAACGAAAAAAGCGAGATTAAAGAAGAGGAAGTAGGAGAATAATTTTAAAAAAAGGAAGAAAAAAACAAAAAAGAAAGGCAAAGACGAATAAAATGAAAAGGAAGAAAGAAGCAACGAAAAAAGAAAAAGAAAATAAAAACGAGAGAGAAAAAAGATGAAGAAAAGCGAAGGAAATAATTCAAAAAAGAGAGGAAGGGAGAAAGAAAGAGAAAAGAATAAGGAGAGAAAACGAAAAGAAATGAAAGTGATACGGAAAGAAAAAGATAGGAAGAGAAAGAAAGAAGGAAAGAAAGAAAGAATTCGAAAAAGAAAGAAAATGAATAAAAGATGTAAAAAGAGAGGATGAAATTAGAACGCTGTGAAATCAAGGAAAAAGGTAGATGATTGTAAAGAGGGTGGAGATTTGAAAATTGATGAAAACGGAGTGACTGAACAAAACACACCGGAAATGTATGAAAGAAAATAAGGGGGAAAAGGAAGTAAATTAGAAAGGTACATTAGAAAAGGTGGGGTTAGTTGTGAAAAAGAACGATGACAGAAAACGAAGAGAAAAATAGGGAAAAAGTGTAAAGAAGAGAGAAAAGGAAAGAGAAGCGATCCGACAAGGAGCAAGAATGAAAAGAATTTAGAAAATAGTGGAGAGGATGGTGTGAAAAATAGATGAATGGGAAGAGAGGTAAAGAAGCGAGGTATCAGTCAAAAAGAGACAGAGCCAAACTGAAAAGGCATGTCATAAAGAAAGAAAGACGCAAACAAGAAGAGGAAAAAGAAGCAACGAGAAAGGAAACAGAAAGAAAGAAACGTAAAAATGAACAAAAAGGTGGAAAAAATAAGGGAAAAGGAAAGGAAAAAAGGACAAGTAAAGCAAGAACGAAAGAAAGAAAAGTACGCAACAAGTCATTTTGTGCTCACTAGGTTGTAAGACCCACATACAAACATATATTACATACGCACACACAAAAGCTAACATATTTATTATATATATATATGAAATTAATATAATATATTAGATATAATTGTTTTGTATATATATATATATATATATATATATATATATATATATATATATATATACAGCTGGCAACAAAAACAACAACGATGATGATGTTGATGATGACGATATCATGAAATCGAAAAAGATGAGATGAAAGCATATAAAGGCCATTGGAAGAAATTGATGATAGAGAAGAGGAGAAAGAAGAAATTGATGATAGAGAAGAGGAGAAAGAAGAAATTGATGATAGAGAAGAGGAGAAGAAAGAAATTGATGATAGAGAAGAGGAGAAAGAAGAAATTGATGATAGAGAAAAATTTCCAACAGAACAGAAAGAAGAATGAAGAGGAGTGTTACGAGGTTGTTATCATCTGGAGAAAAGGTGACAGCGAAGAAAGTAAAGGAGAAGTGTAAACTTGACGTCAGTGTTCGATCTGTAGAAAGAAAGCTACACGAAATTGGACTTGAGTATGCTAAAATCAAGAAAAGAATTACAGTAACGAGAAAACACAAGAAGACAAGGCTGGAAAGCGCCCTAAGATGGATAACAAACCATGTCGACTTCAAGAAAGTGATATTTACTGATGAAAAACGTTTTAAGTTCGATGGACCTGACGGGTGGTGTACATGATCGAGAAAAGGTGAACCTGTTGAAGAGACAGATGGGAGGAGGAGGAGTCATGGTTTGGGGTGTGGTATTTCCGAATGGAAACTTGTGGCTTGAGTGGTTAAAAGGACGTCAAAATAGCTTGAGCTACAGAGAACTTTTGGAAAAGAGAGCCCTACCACTCATAGAAAAAGAAATGGGAAGTAATTTTATTTTGCAGCAAGATAACTGCAGCATCCATGTGGCCAAATCAGTGAAGAATTGGATGTGTGAAGCAAATATAACTACTCTGGAATGGCCTGCAAGAAGTCCAGACTTAAATTTAATTGAAAACATATGGGAAATGCTTGCAGAGCTTGTTTACGACGGGCCAAAAATAACCAGAGAGGCTGAACTGTGGCAGCGCATAAAAGAGGCTAAAAATAGACTGCTAGAAACATGAAGAGACGTTATTATCAATATGTATGAACATTATGAAGATAGACTGATAGAAGTCATTGAAAAAAAGGGTGCTGCCATAAACTATTAGCATTGTTTCTGCAATGTCCGAAAAATACTGTCGCCTGTGTAATGGGAAAATTTGTAAAAAATAAAAATACTTCTAATTTGAATTCTGCTTTTCCATTTGTAGTATTGAAACAGTTTTTAAATGTTATTGCCATTACACTAAAACAGTACAGACTGCATGTGCTACCTAAAACTTGAAAAAATAAAGTGTCTGAAAAATAGTGTCGACCCCCTGTAGTATAGAGTGCAGTAGTTTTAGTGCCATTTTCAATAAACAATGCAAATTTAGAAATATTTATTTTTAGAAAATCTTGGTAAAATATGTTTTTACATCTCTTACCCATAAACCACTAATTTAATTTTATGAAATTCATTTTTGTTTTGCTTAATTTTTATATTAGTTATAAGCACAAGTAATTTAAATCATCAATGTTTTTTTGTTTTTGTCAAACTGGACCCTCAGTTACAGAAAATCTGCTCTGAATCGTAAAATAAAAAATGCAATAAATCTAAAATATTATTTAATTAGAAAAGCTTTTAATTGATTTTATGAATAAAATATATTATGGACAATATTGTCTTAAAAAATCGATGAATAATGAATTTTTACAAGAATTGTTTTCATTTGT